>OY740813.1:2146720-2421720 GCA_963514005.1 Raja brachyura
TGTCCCACACACACTGGGGACAATCAATTTACAGATACTAATTAACCTACGAACCTGCACGTGTTTGGAGTGTGGGAGGAAACCCACGCAGGTCACGGGAGTACGTGCAAACTCCTTACAGACAGCACCCGCAGTCAGGATCAACGTCGGGTCTCTGGCGCTGTGAGGCAGCAACTCTACCGCTGCGCTGCTCCCCTTTTTTTTTCTATAACAGAATAGGCTGTTGTGCGTTTGTACTTTATTTCACCCTGCCAGCACTGGTCCCATGGGCGGCACGGTGGCGCAGCGGTAGAGTTGCATAGAAATAGGCGCAGGAGTAGGCCATTGGTGCCAGCACCGCCATTCATATGATCATGGCTGGTCATCCAGAATCAGAACCCACTTCCTGCTTTCTTCCCATATCCCTCGATTCCATTAGCCCGAAGAGCAAAATCTAACTCTCTCTTGAAAACATCCAGTGAATTGGCCTCCACTGACTTCTGTGGCAGGAAATTCCACAGATTCACAAATCTCTGGGTGAAAAAGTTTTTCCTCATCTCAGTCCCAAATGGCCGACCCCTTATTCTTAAACTGTGATCCCTGGATCTAAACTCCCCCAACATCGGGAACATTTTTACTGCATCTAGCCTGGCCAATCCCTTAAGATTTGTATAAGTTTCTATAAGATCGCCTCTCATCCTTCTAAATTCCAGTGATTGCAAGCCCTGTCGACCCATTCTTTCATCATATGTCAGTCCCGCCATCACGGGAATTAACCTGGTGAACCTACGCTGCGCTCCCTCAATAGCAAGAATGTCCTTCCTCAAATTAGGAGAGCAAAACTACACAATACTCCAGGAGTTGCGGCCTCACAGCGCCAGAGACCCAGGTTCGATCCTGACTACAGGTGCTGTTTGTATGGAGTTTTGTACGTTCTCCCTGTGATCGCGTGGGTTCTCTCCCACTGCTCTGGTTTTGTGGTTTGAAATATTTCAGAACATATTAGAGCCGGCTCTGATTCGTTCTGAACCTTGTCGTTTCCCTCTGCCCTGAATCTCAGTCTGAAGAAGTGTCTCGACCCGAATCGTCACCCATTCCTTCTCTCCGGAGATGCTGCCTGTCCCGCTGAGTTACTCCAGCACTTTGTGTCTATCTTTGGTGTAAACCAGCATCTGCGGTTCCTTCCTACACATTATGCTTCTTCAAGTCAAGACTGTTTTATTGTCATATGTCCCGGATGGGACAACAGAATATGTGAATATGTAAACATAGTACATTTGTTCGATCTGATTTCATTGATTTCACTGGCCTTCATTGATCTGAGGCCCCACAGTTGACACCATAAAGCCAGGACATGTTATATCATGGGCATTCTCCAGCACTTTCTGTCCCAACCTATCTATGTTCTCCACAGATACTGCCTGACCCGCTGAGTTACTCCAGCACTCTGTGAAACGTCACCTATCCATGTTCTCCACAGATGCTGCCTGACCCGCTGAGTTACTCCAGCATACTCAGAGATCTTTATTATGAGTGAGGTTGTGAAATCCACAGTGATCTTCAGTTTATATAATCTGGGGAAATAGTGATCCAAGTAACCTTGTCAGATTGATATTAAATGTAAGCATTTAGCATTTAAAGGACTTGATAATTGAATAAATAATTAACTAAATGCAATGCCATTACTCAAGCAAGCTGCTGGAGCAGCATTTCCAAAATACATTACCTCCAACTGCAAGAAAAGAGAAATGTGAAGGAAGCAACTGCAGATAGCTTCATGTTCATAAATTCCAGGAGCAGAATTAGGCCATTCGGCCCATCAAGTCTACTCCGTCATTCAATCACGGCTGATCTATCTCTCCCTCCTAACCCCGTTCTCCTGCCTTCTCCCCGTAACCCCTGATGCTTGGTTACATCAGAGACAGACACAAAATGCTGGAGTAATTCAACGGGTCATGCATCATTGTTGGAGACGCAGAGATGGATAGATTCTAGATTAGTACGGGCGTCAGAGATTACGGGGAGAAGGCATGGGAATGGGGTGAGGAGGGAGAGATAGATCAGCCATGATTGAATGGTGGAATTAGACTTGATGGACCGAATGGCCTAATTCTAGTCCTATTCCTTATGATATTGTGACCTTATGAGAAAACGAATGGTTGACATTATGTGTCTGGAAACGTCAACCATTCCTTCTCTCCAGAGATGTTGCCAGACCCGCTGAGTTATTTTGTGTCTATCTAATGAGAAATATGAGGAGAGGCGAGACGGTAGAGCTGCTGCCTCATGTGCCAGAGACGGATTGAATGATACATTATTATCACACGTGGCATGTCGCAGTGATAGTCTTTGTTTTGTAAACCATACACAGGGCAGTGGGAGGGGGGTGGAAGATTGCAACCTTCACGTGGTCCGCCCTGTTTCGACTAATGCAATCAACTCGACGTGCACAAATGGAACAAGTTGTCCAACAACTTTAGGCTGTGCACACCACAGGCAAGAAGAAGAAGAGGGGCAGTGGGCAGGAGCGGTAGACCTGCACGGGAAGGTAGACACTCCCGCCCCCACCAGTCTCGGGCAGATGGGGCTCGTCAGCCTGGGAACGCAGTCTATCTAGGAGAGGGAAGACTCTGATTTAAAACCTCCACTGCCTTGTGGCCATATCCAGTCATGGAAAAGGCTCCAGGAGTAAACCTCAAGAAAATCCGGAGTCGGAGCCCCGAAGGCAGTTTGTCGTTGTCTACAACCTCGCTCTGGCAGCTCCTGGCAGCGACGGCGCTGGTGCCAAACTGTAACGGCCCTGCTGTTCCTTTGGATCGATCAGCGACGTGGAGAGGGGGGGACGTGCTGCATGGGCAACAGCCTGTCTGTCCTCTATATGACATCGATCGCCCAGGCTTGCATCCGACCTGTCATGACCGAGCGGGGGCTACTAATGTGCTAAAATCAATTTGGAGATGCAAAGATATTTTTATGACAGAAAAAAAGAACTTTGTATTTGAAAATAACTCGTAATACTAGTCTTGTGGTATTGTTAGTCTTTTAAAAACATAGAAAATAGGTGCAGCATTCGGCCCTTCGAGCCAGCACCGCCATTCAATACGATCAAGGCTGATCATCCAAAATCAGTACCCAGTTCCTGCTTTCACCCCATATCCCTTGACTAAATCATCCAGTGAATTGGCCTCCATTGCCTCCTGTGGCAGAGAATTCCACAGATTCACAACTCTCTGTTGTGAATCTGTTTCTGGGTGAAACAGATTCTGGGTGAAAACATTTTTCCTCATCTCAGTCCTAAATGTCCTACCCCTTATTCTTAAACTGTGACCCCTGGTTCTGGACTCCCCCAACATCGGGAACATTTTTCCTGCATCTAGCGTGTCCAATCCTTTAATAATTTTAGGTGGACACACAGTGCTGGAGTAACTCAGCGGGACAGGCAATATGTTTCTATACGATCCCTCCGCATCCTTCTAAATTCCAGTGAATTTAGTTTAGTCTGGACTGTGAGTCCGCACCGACCAGTGATTGATTCCAATATGCAGTACTATCCGACACACAAGGGACAATTTACTATTTACAGAAGCCAAATTAACCCACATACCTGTATATCAGTAGAGTTGCTGCCACACAGCATCAAAGACTCGGGTTCGACCCCGACTACAGGTGCTGTCTGTACCGAGTTTGTACATTCTCCCTGTGACCACGTGGGATTTTTCCGGGTAGTCCGGTTTCCTCCTACACTCATAAGGAATAGAAGTAGAATTAGGCCATTCGGCCCATCAAGTCTACTACTCCATTCGATCATGGCTGAACAAATTCCACGCAGATTCTCCACCCTCTGGCTAAAGAAGATTCTCCTCATCCTAAAAGAACGTCCTTTAATTCTGAATGACGTACAGGTTTGTAGATTAAAAATTGGCTTTGCTACAATTGAAAATCGTACCATGAACAGCCATGATAATATTGAATGGCGGTGCAGGCTCGAAGGGCCGAATGGCCTACTCGTGCACCTATTTTTCTGTGTTTATCCTATGTTTTTATCCACATACATGAACAATACTCGAAGACTAGTCTGCTCCTTGCATTCATTTTATAAAACAGCATTTTTTTTTGAGGCATTCAACCGGTATTGTTACAGTTGTTTATTTAACCAAAACAATGTTTACTTCCGAAGTCCAGAGTTCTGGGAAGCAATTGATTCATAAATAGGGCTGGTCAGTGCTTGTACCAGACTGTCTCCATGAACAACAGCATTGTTAGCTCTGTGGTTGAAGGAACTGCAGATGTCGGTTTAAACCAAAGAATGCTGGAGTAACTCAGCGGGTCAGGCAGCATCTCTGGAGAGAAGGAATAGGTGACGTTTTGGGTCGGGACCCTTCTCCAGACTGAGAGTCAGGGGAAAGGGGAACTAGTGATATAGAGAGATATAGAACAATGAATGAGAGATATGCTAAACTTCTTCTTGCTTGTGGCATGCACAGCCTGAAGTTGTAGGTCAACTTGTTCCATTTGATCTTGTTTGTGCACGTCGGGTTGATAGCATTCGTCAAAACAGGGTGGACCACGTGAAGGTTGCAATCACCCACCCGATATGCAAAAAAAGCAACGATGATAAAAGAAACAGGCCATTGTTAGCTGTGGGCTAGGTGCAGTGTCACTTTAGCTTATTGTCGCCTGTACTGAGGTACAGTCAATAGATTTTGTTGGCTGCTATCCAGTCAGCAGAAAGACAATACACATGTTGCCCGATAACAGCCGGGAAGAAACTGTCCCTGAATCTGGAGGTGTGCACTTTCACACCTCTGTACCTTTTGCTAGAGGGGAGAAGAGGGAGTGGCCGGGGTGAGACTGGTCCTTGATGATGTTGCTGGCCTTGCCGAGGCAGCGTGAGGTGTAGATGGAGTCAATGGAAGGGAGGTTGGTTTGTGTGATGGGGTGGGCCGCACCCACAACTCTCTGTAGTTCTTGCGGTCTTGGATGGAGCTGTTCCCAAACCGCGCTGACGATGAAACTCTCCAGGGCGACAGTGTAACTAGCACAACGGCAAGGGTGTTATCAGTGTGACACAACCACGCTGCCCCACACACACGCAGGAGATGTGCATCTGTGACTTACTGTGATGATGGCACAGTTTCTTGTCAGCCATTTAATTATTGATTTTATAATCAGGATTGCATCTAAAACTTTGCCATGCCAACTACTTCCTCCGTGGATGATGCGATTTTAGAGTTAATTTATCCAAAGATACACATTAAAAAATGATCACAATCTGTATTTCAACAGTCGAGTTTCAGATCTTCCTGCTTGCTTTAGACAGCTATAGATCATGTTCACAGAGACTAAAAATAGGCCTGGCATTATCTGTAGACGTCTGTATTTTAATGGGCAATTTGCATGAAGTGTAATGTGAATTTTTTAAGATGCAGTCCAAAGATCCAAAGACATTCAGTTTGGAAACTAACGTCCTTGGTAATCTAACTCCAGAAACTGTGGCAAACTAACCAATCTCGCTTTCCATTGTCCCCATCTATACTCCACGCTGCCTCGGTATGTCAATTCAATGGATATTTTTAAGATGGTGATAGGCAGATTCTTCATTAGTACGGGTATCGGGGGGTATGGAGAGTAGGCAGGAGAATGGGGTTGTGAGGAAAAGATAGATCAGCCACAATTGAATGGAGGGGTAGCATTTTACCGTGATGCATCACAGCTTGGTTTGGGAACAGCTCCATCCTAGACCGCAAAAAATTGTGTACACAGCCCAGACCATCACATAAACCAACCTCCCTTCCATTGACTCCATCTACACCTCACGCTGCCTCGGCAAGGCCAGCAGCATCATCAAGGATGAGTCGCAACCCGGCCACTCCCTCTTCTCCCCTCTCCCAACGGGCAAGAGGTACAGAAGTGTGAAGATGCACACCTCCAGATTCAGGGACAGTTTCTTCCCGGCTGTTATCGGGCAACTGAACGGTCCTCTCACCAACTAGGGAGAGGTCCTGATCTCCCATCTACCTCATTGGAGATCCTTGGACTATCTTTGATCGGACTTTATCTTGCAGTAAATGTTATTCTCTTTCTCCTGCGTCTGTATGTGTGTTGATTCATTACTGAATCGGTTGTAATCTGAAATTGTCCTCTCACTAACTGGGTAGCATGCAACAAAAAGTGTTTCTCTCACCTCACTACACATGATAATAATTAACTAATCTATACTTCATGTTTAAGAAAGAACTGCAGATGCTAGAAAAATCAAAGGTAAGTAAAAATGCTGGAGAAACTCAGCGGGTGAGGCAGCATCCATGGAGTGAAGGAAATAGGTGATGTTTCGGGTCGAGACCCTTCTTCAGACAGATGTGGGGGTGGGAAGAAGAAAGGAAGAGGTGGAGACAGTGGGCTGTGGGAGAGCTGGGGAGGGGAAGGAGGGAGAAAGCAGGGACTACCTGAAATTGGAGAAGCCAATGTTCATACCGCTGGGGTGTAAACTGCCCAAGCGAAATATGACGTGCTGCTCCTCCAATTTACGTTGGGACTCACTTTGGCCATGGAGGAGGCCCAGGACAGAAAGGTCAGATTTGGAATGTTAGGAGGAGTTGAAGTACTTCATCAAAATACTTCATCTATTTTGGCGCAGGATGCAGGATTGATGAGGGCTTGACAGGTTAAGGCAAATTAGGGTATGTACCTAGAGCTGGGGGCTGGGTTTAGTACAGATGGGTGCCCACAGGGAGAACTTTAAATTTAGTTTGTTTAGTTTAGAGGTACAATGTGGAATAGAACCCTTCGGCCCACCGAGTCCGCGCCGACCAGCGATCCCTGCACATTAACACCCCCCCTACGCATACTAGGGACAAGTTTTACATTTATACCAAGCCAGTTAACCTACAAACCTGCATGTCTTTGGAGTGTGGGAGGAAACCGAAGATCTCGGAGAAAACCCACGCAGGTCACGGGGAGAACGTGCAAACTCCGCACTGACAAACACCCGTAGTCAGGATCAAACACGGGTCTCTGGTGCTGTGAGGCAGCAACTCTACCGCTGCGCCACCGTGCCGCCCTGCTACAAATCACTGGATCATTTGTAAACCTTTAGACTGTTTTCACATTTTCTCTTCCTCCAGCACCCTGCTGCCACCTAGTTTCATATCGCTATGCAGCATTAATCAGCCATGATCGAATGGCGGAGTAGACATGATGGGCCAAATGGACTAATTCTGCTCCTAGGACTTATGAACTATGAGATTATTTATTTAAGAAAGAACTGCAGATGCTGGAAAAATCAAAGGTAGACAAAAATGCTGGAGAAACTCAGTGGGTGAGGCAGCATCGATGGAGTGAAGGAATATGTGGCGTTTCGGGTCGAGACCCTTCAGGCTTCTTCAACTGTGAACTTTTATGTTTTTTCTCCTCAAAGTGATTGGAATTTCATCAATAGAACTTGGCTGTCATCTTTGTAAAATTTCTGCAAAGACGTGTATTCCAGCAGAACGTTTGGTGCGGGGATGATTCATATGCACCTTTTAAGCTGCAAGACAAATGTGCAAGAATATAAATAAGTACAGCTCGTGTTGATGGAGATCCTTCTGCATTTGTGGTTCTTCGTCCTCCTTGGTTCCCATGGCAACAGCAGTTGCAGTTAAATGCTCTGTATCAGAAGGCAGGATAATCTGCCAACACAGGACCGAGTAATTAGTTTCCTCTTGTCCAATTGACAATTGCCAGTGCAGGTTGAAGCGCAGAGTCCAGGAACTACCCTGTCATGAACAATTGTGAGAGAAGCACTGGAGGATGAGGGGTGACCTTGTACAAGATCATGAGCGGAATAGATCGGGTAGACGCACAGAGCCTCTTGCCCAGACGAGGGGAATCGGGAACCAGAGGACATAGGTTTAAGGTGAGGTTTGGGGGGGGGGGGGGGGGAGCTTTAATAGGAACGTGAGGGACAACTTTTTTTACATAAGGGGTGATGGGTGTATGAAACGAACTGCCATAGGACGTGGTAATAGCTCGTTTCTAAGCTTCCCCCCAGTCTAGTCTCACACACTGTACCTCTCCTCCACCACGGGGTAGATCCCTGTGTCTGCCTGTTCAAGACCTCTAGGACTCGCTCAGACAGAGACACTCCAGAAGGGTACGCGGTCCTGAGCGCTCTTCCAGAAGATCGACGCTGAGCCTCGTGATCGCGGACTTTTATATGTCCCGGAACCTCGAGGGTCAAACCACATGGGGGTGGTCCCTTAATCACCCAATTACAGATATCGAGTAACCCCATACATCACAGGCATTTCCCTAACCCAATGATACAACAGTTCAATACATTGTATTCACAACGGACTTCGAGATGAAGTCATCTTGGAAACATTTACCCTGATTAACAGAAATCTCAGACAAGGCTCAACACCTCATCCAATCAACACTTAGCAAAGTCAAACTCTGCAACATTATTTACAACTATTTACAAGGTGTATGTCTGGTTTGCTGTCATCCAATCCATTCTTTGCATTTTGCACCAGATTGACAGGGTTTGCAAGGATTCCCCTTCTTTGCTTGCAAATTGTATCTAAGTTCCAGACTCCCTGGCACCTCTCGCAGCCTGGCCCATCTCTGCAGAGAGCAACTCCAACTTGACCAAATCTCCCAGCAACCCTGAAACTTAACCCCATTTTGAAGTCCTAACTGCTCCAATTTAACTAGGATTAACAGAGGTAGTTGAGGCAGGTACTATCACGACATATAAAAAAATCATATGGATTGGTACTTGGATAGAACAGGTTCAAGAGTGTTTTATTGTCATATGTCCCAGGTAGAACATTGAAATTCTTACTTGCAGCAGCACAATGGAATATGTAACATAGTGTGTAGGAAGGAACTGCAGACGCTGGTTTAAACCAAAGATAGACACAAAAAGCTGGAGTAACTCACCGGGACAGGCAGCATCTCTGGAGAGAAGGAATGGGTGATGTTTTGGGTTGAGACCCTTCTTCAGGGATAAGGAAAATTAGATATATAGACGGCGATGTGGAGAGATAAAGAACAATGAATTAAAGATATGCAAAAAAGTAACGATGATAAAGGAAACAGGCCATTGTTGGCTGTTTGCTGGATGAGAACGAGAAGCTGGTGTGACGTGGGTGGAGGAGGGATGGAGAGAGAAGACAGGGAATGCCAGGGCTACCTGAAGTGCGAGAAATCAATATTCATACCACTGGGCTGTGAGCTGCCCAAGCAAAATTTGAGATGTTGTTCCTCCAATTTGCGTTTAGCCTCACTGTGACAATGGAGGAGGCCCAGGACAGAACGGTCAGTGTGGGAATGGGAAGGAGAATTAAAGTGTTTGGCAACCGGGAGATCAGGTAGGTCCAGGCGGGCTGAGCGAAGGTGTTCTGCGAAACGATCGCCCAGTCTGCGTTTGGTCTCGCCGATGGATCAGAGTCCACATCTTGTACAACGGATACAGTAGATGAGGTTGGAGGAGGTGCAAGTGAACCTCTGCCTCATCTGGAAGGACTGTCAGGGTCCCTGGACAGAGTCGAGGGGGGAGATAAAGGGACAGGTGTTGCATCTTCTGTGGTTGTGGTAACATAGTGCACTGTAAACAATATAATAAGCAAGGAAAACATTTCTGTGTGTGTGTGTATATACGCACACACACGTCTGAAGAAGGGTCTCGACCCAAAACGTCACCCATTCCCCCTCTCCAGCGATGCTGCCCGTCCCGCTGACAAACAAACAAAGAGCAATAGTTGTATTTAATAATTTAGAGGCATATGGGCCATACGCAGGCAAGTGGGATTAGTGTAGATGGAGCATGTTGGTTGGTGTGGCCAAGTTGGGCCGAAGGGCCTGTTTCCACGCTGTATCACTCTATGACTCTTTGAAGCTCAGTGATTCTGTTGCATGTCTGAAGTGCAGCAACAAGATGTATTGGTGTTGTGGTCAACATTCCTTACATCACCAACACCACAAGGGGCCACTCATCTTGCTAAAGGGCCTGTCCCACTTGGGCAACTCTTTATGCCTCTGCCAGGGACTAGTTTTAATGGAATACACCTACGACCACCTGGCGACAAACTACGATAACACCTACGTCAACATACGACAGCAAAAATTGTCGCCACTTTTGCCGAAAAATTGTCGACAATTTAGCGGCAGTCGACCTGTAGTCGCCCAAATAATTGCCCAAGTGGGACAGGCCCAGTAGAGTTTGGTGCTGACTTTCTGTAAGCAATTAATATCTGTATTTTCTAATAATAGCTACGAGCATTTATTAGCACTTTTGGGCTTCCTGGGGAAGTGATACAAGTAAAGATGCAAATTTCAAGATAGCAAACAATGCGTAGACAGAGTGGATGTGGAGAGGATGTTTCCACTAGTGGGAGAGTCTAGGACCAGAGGTTATAGCCTCAGAATTAAAGGACATTCCTTTAGGAAGATGAGGAGGAGGAATTTTTTTATTCGGTGGTGTCAAATCGATGGATATATTTAAGGCAGAGATAGATAGATTATTGATTAATACGGGTGTCTGGAGTTATGGGGAGAAGGCAGGAGAATGGGGTTAGGAGGGAGAGATATAGTAGATCAGCCATGATTGAATGGCAGAGTAGACCTGATGGGCCGAATGGTCTAATTCTGACTCTTGTGTTATAGTCTACACTATGTTGTTGAACTATAAACAAGATTTCTTCTCGAAATCTTACTTTGATAAAGAAATCCTTACCTGTGTAGAATGCCTTATCATGCCTCTAATGTCTCAAAGCATTTTACATGAGTAATTATTGTGAACTAGGAGAGTTAAAAGATTTATAAAAATTGCAGCGAATCTTTGGATTAACAAAACATAATTGCAGGTTAATAACAGCTTTAGTTGCAATGTTGAACAATACTCGAATACCAATGTTTTGCTCCTGTGGAATATTCCTTACTTTTCTTTTTCAGTGATCTCATTAATTCATAAGTGATAGGAGCAGAATTAGGCCATTCGGCCCATCAAGTCTACTCCACCATTCAATCATGGCTGATCTATCTCTCCCACCTAACCCCATTCTCCTGCCTTCTCCCCATAGCCCCTGCCACCCATACTAATCAAGAATCTATCTATCTCTGCCTTAGAAATATCCATTGATGGCCTCCACAGCCTTCTTTGGCAATGAATTCCACAAATTAACCACCTTCTGACTAAAGTAATTCCTCCTTTCTAAAGAAACGTCCTTTTATTTTGATGTTCTAGTCGTAGACTCTCCCACAAGTGGAAACATTCTCTCCACATCCACTCTATCCAAGCCTTTCACTATCGGGAAGTTTCAATAATGTCTCCCCTCATTCTTCTAAACTCCAGCAAGTACAGGCCCAGTGCCGTCAAACGCTCATCGTATGTTAACCCACTCATTCCTGGGATTTACTGATTCTCGTAAATCAGGGAATCTTGTTCCCCTGCAATATAAGGCAGAAAATATTCCAATATAAGGCAGAAAATATTAGAAAAAACTCAGCAGGTCAAACATCATTTATGAAAAGAGAAAGGCCTGGATAGAGTGGATGTTTCCTCTAGTGGGAGAGGATAGGACCAGAGGGCACAGCCTCAGAATTAAAGGACACTCCTTTAGGAAGGGGATGAGGAGGAATTTCTTTAGTCAGAGGGTGGTGAATCTGTGGAACTCTGCCACAGACGGATGTGGAGGCCATGTCAGTGGATATATTTAAGGCGGACGTTGACAGATCCTCTATTAGAATGGGTGGTGTCATGGGTTACGGGGAGATTGGGTTTGAGAGAGAAATTTTGATCAGCCTGACCTGCCCAGTGTTTCATAAGTTCTAAGAGCAGAATTAGGCCATTCGGGAGAAGGCAGGAGAATGGGGTTAGGAGGGAGAGATAGATCAGCCATGATCAAATAGCCGAGAAGTCCCGATGGGCCAAATGGCCTAATTCTGCTCTTAGAACATGAACTTCTGTAGGTCAGGCAGCACCTGTGGAAAGAAGCAGGTTATGTTTCAAAACTTCTTTGTCAAAACAGTTCTTCAACTTGAGCTTTTAATTCTATAACTCTATCCACAGATGCTGCCTCACCAAATCAGTGGAGCTGGTATTTTATGTTTAAAAAAAAAAATGTTTTCTAGCATCTATAATCTTTTTGATTTTCAGTATATTTGAATATTCAAATATGATATTTGAATATTCAAAGTTGATATTTGAATATTCAAAGTTGATATTCAGTATATATTAGTATGTACTGATTTTCAGTATATATAGATAAAAATGAAATATACCATAACTATATAGTAGATTAATTTATTGTCATGCGGATAATTTAGCTGGTTACCATATTTATTGACATTTGGATTTATATGTGGGTGTTAAATCTAATGAGTCTAATTGTGTCTATTTAAATATGTGCAACCGTATTTTGAAAGCTTATTTCAATTAATTTCCCTGAGAAGCTGTGATTTGTAAAAATAAACATTTTTGACTCTTCAGTGATTTAATGAAGTCAGAGGTTTAATTTCAATTAAGTGATGCAATCTGCAATCTACAATCGGGCAGAGAACAAAGCGCATGAGACTGCAGGTGGTAAAATCTGGAGCAAAATGCAAATTGCTGCCGGAACTCAGTAGGTCGCGCATCATTTGTGAGAGTTAAGGATTAGTCACATCAACTAAGAATGGCCCAACTTTATGAAATATAAAAGTAAAATTTGAAAAAATTTTGGATTGCATCTCTTCTAACTGTGAAAGCATTACAGGTATATTGTTCCGTACTGTATATACGATTCATATTATTTCCAGAGCTTATCAAGTGAAGTTTTTTATGTTATGCTGGCAATGTTTGTTTGCGGTCAGAGGTCAAATACGACTGTCCCTGAATCTGCCGGTGTACGTTTTCAAACTTAGCATGAAGCTGAAACAAAGGCAGGTCTGTTGTTCGTGGGCTTCCAGTGTAAATAATATGCGATGAAGAATGAAGCATTTGGAAGTGTCTTGGCGCTTTGATAAAACATATTAATTTACTCACCACTCCCCTCTTTGATTGTTAATGCTGCAACAATGCATGAGAGACAAATGCGACACGGTGGCGCAGCGGTAGAGTTGCTGCCTTACAGCTTTTGCAGTGCCAGAGTCCTGGGTTCGATCCCGACTATGGGTGCTGGCTGTACGGAGTTTGTACGTTCTCCCCGTGACCGGCGGTGTTTTCTCCGTGATCTTCGGTTTCCTCCCACGCTCCAAAGACGTACAGGTTTGTCGGCTAATTGGCTTGGTATTGGCCCTAGTGAGGGTAGGATAGTCTTAGTGTCGGGGATCGCTGGTCGGTGTGGATTCGGTGGGCTGTTTCTGTGCTGTGTCTCTAAACGAAACTAAACGATTTATAGATAAATTGAGTGCCGAACTTCTGAGATGGGGAATGCATTGAAACCACAAAACAAAAGGAGTGCAAATGTATTGGAACTTTAAACCATTGGGAGAACATGTAATAACATAATTGAAAAGATATATATTGTGCCAGGGGAATGATTTGTCAAAAAATGAAATGCATTTGGCTGAAATATTGCAACATAAAAATTAGGTTTACTGGACGACATGAGTTTCTGGGTTGACTAGAACTATTTGTATGAAATCATACTGTCAATAGCTCGCTCTAAGCTTCCCCCCAGTCTAGTTTCAGTCAATAAAATACTGTGTCAAGCACTTGCGCATCTAAACTTTATTTTGGAAAAAGCACAATAACAGATCCCCACTACTATACCTAACCGCCGCGGGTTCCATCCTCAGGATTTCCGTCTGATGAGTCTTCTCCTCCCGAGTTTTTGTGGGCGCGAATTGACTCCATCCGTGTTGTTGCCCATTCTTCCATCCCTTTCCATAGTCGAACCTATAACCTATAATTCCTGAAAAACTTGGGACAAAGCAAGTTGCCATTCATGCACTAATGCTTTCTCATACATTCACTGTAATTCTGCAATGCTATCCCTTTTCCATTTCACTATCACTATCTCTACTATATTCTGCTCTATCACTATTCCTATTACCATTCTGTTCTATAATATACTCTTTACTATCCTAGGATCAACACTAATCAGCTCTCTCCGTATTCACACAATGTTATAATATGTATATCTGATGATGGTTTCTCATATACATTTCAGATGGGGTCAGTCCAGATTTCCCTACAGGGGTGACTATTATTTAAAGCAAACCATGATGAATGTTCCAATTTAACCAAATTCAGTCTCAGCCTTCAATTTACTATTTTAAATGTCAATGTCCATCTCATCCTCATTCCACAGCATTGTGGTCAATAACACTATTCCATTCCTATTCCGGTGGAATTCCCAGCTGTTCAAATGTATTATCAATCAATTTCCATATGTTGTCAATCTCATCATAAATCCAATTAAGAATCGCAAATCTAGGGACAATTTCTTTCCACCTTGATAATAGAAACCGCTTTACGATCAAGGGTTAAACAATTTAAATCCACCGGTCAAATACATCGACTCTGATATCTCAACATTCATTTAAGTTTCTCCTCCTAATTCAATAGACTTCTCCTCCAGTACGTCTTCCTTAGTCTGTTGGCTTGGCATCATTCAACTCTCAGCCTTCAAACAAAGAATCTCAATTTTCCCAAACTAAGACTCCAACTTTTAATAACAATCTCTCCCACGCAGCAATCTCACCCACTCAAAACAGTTGCACAGCCAAACAAATCCGAATCACATCAATAAGACTATAATCAAACACGAGAGTATCCCCCCGATTACAAGTAACCGCAGACCCACCCCAATATAAACTACAAGCATCTACTTATTATACCAATAAATCGCACTTTAACAAATCCTCCTCGTGGCGTACTCGGTCAACGGAACGACTCCACCCCCGACAAAGCGATCAAAAGAATACGAACCCTGATCGAACCGCCACGAATCGGATTTTAACAATACTACAATCCCGATTTAAACAAATATTTAATTTTAACGCACTTTTACTCCAATTATCTAACCCCCCAAAATCCGTAAGCACTCACACAGGCAATACAAGTGGTGGTCCGCGAATTTAACGCACTCTAAATCTTAACTTTCTAAATCTTAATACACTCTAAAACGTTTTACATACACAAAGTATTTATACAATTCGATTCCAATAACGATGATGTAAAAGACGATGCTGGATTTCTACAATTTACAATAATAATTTAACACGCTAGCGCACAGTTTACAAACACTCGAGCTCAATGCCGCATCACGCTGTTATCAATCAGTGAACCTCTCCCACTGATACAAAAGATTTTCCCCTTCCTAGGTTACTCTTTGCTCAGGGGAACTACTCCTTAAATGACTACTTTCCCTCCTAAATGTTACTTTCCTCTTGCTAAGACTGAACTTCTATAGGGGGACCTCTATCTCTCCTCTCTGAGATCTACAGAATTAGGGGTACCTCTCACATCCGGATATTTTTCACCAAGTTCCAGGTTCCCGTCTCTCAGTTACTCTTCGCTATCAGGTACTAATCAACGATCGATCAGAGGGTTACTATTCACTGTTGATCAGCTGCTCTTCGGAATCTATCTCAAACATGCACAAACTCCAAAGTTCTATCTACACAGAATTCAAATTCTACCATAGGGGCAGAACTTCAATGTGAAATTCTGTATTTGGAAATTTGATTCTGCAAGTCTAGACCCGTTCTCGGACCAACTAATTTTGGCCCGTATCTCTCCACATACGCGGCCTCTCGAATTCAAATTGCCCAATGAAATCTCGAATGGACTAGAGTATTCCCAGCCAATCTATACTCTAGCCACCGAGCCCAGTGCCTTTATGAGATTCTTCGTCCATCAGTCCAGGGATGGACTCAGATATCTTCACGCTGACACCCCTCTCTGCTGGGCATCGTGGGTTCAGCGCATAGCCTCTTTGCGCTGGCAGTCGTCGATGCCGATTTTCAGAGCGCACTTTTCCAATCAGCGCTCCTGGCAAAGCTAGATCAATACATAGATCAGACCTGTGTTTCAATACCCCACCAATTGGATACCATATCTGGACAATGGGCCACCCCTCGCCCTCGAAGCGCATCAGGCTCTCATTAAGCAGCTGCAGTCTGCCAACTACGACCAAGTTTTGAGCCACTCCTCACCCTGTTTCATGGGCCCCTAACCCAAAAGAGTGCTAACCACCCCCCTCGTGCTTTTTTAGACTCTGTTCTAACGATCTCGTTGGGACCCTTTCCCAAGCCCATGAATGATCGCTCCGCTATGACTAGCGAAATGCCGAAAATCAATGCGCAAACTGCACAGTGGGCCCGATTATTGCACTCGCAGTCGGAACAGCTCAACACTCTTGATTACAAACTTGTGTTTGGGTGTCCGTTAAGATCCCGGACAAGCCCCCAATGTAAATTCCAATGTCGTTCTAAGCTTCCCCCCAGTCTATTTTCAGTCAATAGAATACCGAGTCGAACACTTGCGCATCTAAAGTTTATTTTGGAAAAAGCACAATAACAGTTCCCACTACTATACCTAACCACCACGGGTTCGATCTGAAGGTCGCGCAGTCGGGTCTCGACCCGAAACGTCACCTATTCCTTCGCTCCATAGATGCTGCCTCACCCCCTGAGTTTCTCCAGCATCTTTGTCTACATTCTTCAGAGTGATGTCAGGGGAGTGGGCGGGACAGAGATAGAATATACATATATAGATATAAAGTTAGAAAATAAAGTAAGAAGCCTTTTGCAGGAAAGACGACACATGAAAATCATTTTATAAAGCTAAAGTGCTGATTAGTTTCAGATTGGCAATCTAGTTAAACAATAGGCATTGGCCTGTTTAATCTGTCTTGGAGATATGAGCTGGTCCCCGCAGCTCAGCACGGTGGAATCATCTGGCAGATGATAACAAGAGGCAGGACATGGAGGTCAGGAAACTAGTGTACACTAGACTATCAGTGTAGATTGTCCCCAGTGTGTGTAGGCATTGTGTTAGTGTGCGGAGATCGCTGGCTGGTGCGGAGTCAGTGTCCGCACTGTATCTCTAAACTAAAACTAAATCTCTGGGGGGAAAAAAGGAACTGGTGACGTTTCGGGTCGAGACCCTTCTCCAGAACGAGTATCGGGGGAGAGGGAAATGAGATATAGACGGTGATGTAGAGAGATATAGAACAAATGAATGAAAGATAGGCAAAAATAATGAAGATGATCCAGGGAAGGTGGAGCCCACAATGGTCCATTGCTGGCTGTGGACCAGGAATAACTCTACGAATAGAGCCGCAATATGGTGACATCGGCCTGAAATATTGCACTCTAAACACATTTAAAAACTCTCTGCACCAAAGGGACGACTTGATGCCAAGTCAAGTCCACCAGTCCCAGGGCTGCCAGTTCAATTTCACAGCTGAGTGAACACAGCTGTTAGATCTTTAAAAAATGTTTGAAGAACCCCCCCACCTCAGGATACACACAATGTACCTGGATGTTAATGAGTTTCCCAGCTTCAATATAACCAACAACAGGTGAAAGAGGAATCAGTGAAGCACTTGAGAAGTGTGGGTCGACAGAGCTGAATGGTTCCAATACCCTTGCTCTTGGCTGCCAGACTAAATTAATGGCTCCTAAATAACTCAGCAGCAACCTGGGTCTGTGGCAGCTTGATCCAGACAACTACCACCCTTAGTGTGAGACAGTTACCCCGCTGATTCTTATCAAATATTTTCCCCTTCACCTGAAACCTTTGCCCTCTGGTTCTCGATTCCCCTAGTCTGGGCACAAGACTCTGTGAGTCTACCCGATCTATTCCTCTGCGCGTCTAACTGATTTATTAATCTCAATTCTGTATCTCAAGAAATGTTTTGTATAAACGCCCGCAGTGATTATTCTCGCTGTTTGCTGGGAGTGATGTGAGATAATTCTATCATTAATCCTGGAGATTTGACATTGCCAAATAAAGCAAATAATTTCAAGATGATGACTTTGCTGATGTTATGAGGGCTTTGGATCCATAGGTTTGATCTGATCTGAATGATCCTTTGATATTTTTGGCGTGTCGTCAAAAACAAAAAAATTAATCCCTTTATTTGTAGGTTTCTTCCCACATTCTCACCATCCCCCTCCCCTCAGTGCTAATCTTCCTATCAACATTTGATTCAGTGATGTTTTATGTGTCATTCTTAACTGTCACTGTGTGTCATGTTGTCGCTTGTGGGCGGAGCACTAAGGCAAATTCCTTGTATGTGAATACTTGGCCAATAAACTTATTCATTCTCAATAACAATAAGGCTGCAGAACTAAGATTGGGTAAATGGGCAGAGTCTCTTGTCCAGAGCGGGTGAATCGAGGCCCAGAGAACATAGGCTCAAGGTGAAGGCTCAAGCGTTGTCTGCGGAGGGCGCTCAGCATCGCCAAGGACCTCTCTCACCCCAACCATGGACTGTTTACCCTCCTACCATCAGGGAGGCGCTACAGGTCTCTCCGTTGCCGAACCAGCAGGTCCAGGAACAGCTTCTTTCCGGCGGCTGTCACGCTACTCAACAACGTACCTCGGTGACTGCCAATCACCCCCCCCCCGGACACTTATTGTTATTTATTCAAATCATTTGCTGTGTCACTCTTCCAGGGAGATGCTAAATGCATTTTGTTGTCTCTGTACTGTACACTGACAATGACAATTAAAATTGAATCTGAATCTGAAGGGAAAAAGATTTAATAGGAACCTGAGCGGTAACGTTTAGACGCAGAGGGCGGTGGGTGCATGGAACAAGCTGCCGGAGGAGGTTATTGAGGCAGGGACAATCCCAGCGTTTAACGCATGCTTTTATCTATTGTGATTGTGAATACCACTGGATTCTCTATATTTTGGGATGTGCTAAACATAGTCGGCGTGAGGTGTAGTGTCAATTGAAGTTGGTGTTGCATCATTCAATAAGGTGACATAGAATACCTCAAAAAGTAGGAAGGATATTAATACAAATCCTAACAGCTTGTGCTCATCAAAATGGATAGATGGGAAACCCATAATATCTGCTTCTGTGTCCTCAACCATCTGTATTTGTAATATAGACACGGAATGCTGGAGTAACTCAGCGGGATGGGCAGCATCTCTGGAGAGAAGGAATGGGTGATGTTTTTCGCTGAGTTACTCCAGCATTTTGTGCCGATCTTCAGTGTAAACCATCATCTGCAGTCCCTTCCTACACTCCTTTAATTCATTGTTCATTGGAGAAAAAAAAGAGTTGAGTGTTTCATTGTCATATAGCCAGCCACAACTGTCTGCTGGAGTGCGTTGGATGCAAAACGCTGGAGTAATGGGCCTGTCCCACTTGGCGATTTTTTAGGCAACTGCCGGCGACTGTCATATTCGTAGCGGGTCGCCGAAAAACCAGCGGCAGCCTATGTCACCCTGGCGACAACCTACGACAGCACCTACGTCAGGAGAAGTCAAGTTGGCGTCAAACCCACTGTCGCCAAAACATTTTTCAACATGTTGAAAATTTAGCGGCGACCAGAAAGACGCTACAAGTTTTTGTGCGACTGAGGAGACGACTCCCGGCGTCTCCCGGCCAACACGTGGCGACAAGCTAGTCGCCTGTAGTTGCCTAAACAATCGCCTAAGTGGGACAGGCCCATAACTCAGCGGGACAGGCAGCGTCTCTGGAGAGAAGGAATGGGTGACGTTTCTGGTCGAGACCCTTCTTCAGACTGAGAGTCAGGGGAGATTGGAACACGGAGCAGACAGAATGTGTAGGAAGGAACAGCAGATGCTGGTTTATACTGAAGGTAGACACAAAATGCTGGAGTAACTCAGCGGGACAGGCAGCGTCTGTGGATTGAAAGATACAAGAGCTGTTTCAGGCTTAGGTTTTATGCCATGAAATGTACACAGTCATGGCGATGAAAAGATAATGTACGCTGACATTGTGCAAACTGTGGCATTTGGGGTCCATCTGTTCATTTAAAATTAATATATGATTGAAACTAAGCTAGTCCCTGGATGTGTGGCCCATTATCATGCCTAAATTAATCATCAAAAAATGATTACATAAAGAGTTCACCTGGAACCTGTTGCTATGCAACAATATATCTAGGGGTTGCTGCTGTCTGTATTTGGTTGGCAGAAAGACAAATGCCTGGTGTCCAAGCTCACATCTTCACATCTTGATAGTGCCGATCATTTAGATGTGCCCTAATCTAGGCATGTTGATGTAAGATTGGATGAAGTGTATAAAATCATGAGAGGAATAGATCGGATAGACGCGCAAAGTCTCCTTCCCAGAGAATCGAGGACCAGAGGACATAGGTTTAAGGTGAAGGGGAAAAGATTTAATAGGAATCTGAGGGGTAACATTTTCACACAAAGTAGTTGAGGCTGGGACTATCCCAACGTTTAAGAAACAGTTAGACAGGTTCTTCTTGCGAATGAAACATGAGCCAAAGGAATAGTTAGATCTCTAGCCGGGTGTTGAATAGCCAGGTTGTTGTCTCTGTTGGCGTCAATGTCTGCCAGGCCCTGACAGAGCTCCATTTGGTGGGTGGTAGAGCGGGCACCCAGAGATGACATGGTTGGCTGCCTGTTGTTCTGCTCCACATTCACAGGCTGGGCTCTGGCGGAGGGAGGGAGCCCCCATCTCCACACGCTGGCATTGAAACGCCAACTCCAGTAATACTGAACATGACTGGGACAGGTTTGGAGGGCTATGGACCAAACGCAGGCAGGTGGGTCTTGTGTAGCTGGGACATGTTGGCCGGTGTGGTTGGCCTGTTTCCATGCCCTGTTTCCATGCCCTATTACTCTATGATGGAAGTGGGGGGTGGAGAGATTGCTGGAAGGGAGGAAGGTTAGGCAAAGCATGGCGAGTGATAGGTGGATACAGTTTGGGGGAGTGGGGGGCGTTGTCCGCCATCTACCGTTCATTATCCCTGTCGTTGGCACATCTTCCCCAGCCAACAATGAACCATTATGGACTCCATCCTTCCTGAGGTCATCTGTTACTGGCCCTGTTGTGTTCTGGCCCTCTCTATCATTCGGTCTGAAGAAGAGTTTCAACTTGACATGACACCTGCGTCTTTTCTTCAGAGATGCTGCCTGACGTAGAAACATAGAAACATAGAACATAGAAACATAGAAAAATAGGTGCAGGAGTAGGCCATTCGGCCCGTCGAGTCTGCACCGCCATTCAATATGATCATGGCTGATCATCCAACTCAGTAACCCGTACCTGCCTTCTCTCCATACCCTCTGATCCCTTTAGCCACAAGGGCCACATCCAACTCCCTCTTAAATATAGCCAATGAATTGGCCTCAACGACCTTCTGTGGCAGAGAATTCCAGAGACATTTCAGAGACAGAGAAAATAGGTGCAGGAGGAGGCCATTCGGCCCTTTGAGCCAGCAGCGCCATTCATTGTGATAATGGCTGATCGTCCCCAATCAATAACCCGTTCCTGCCTTCTCCCCATATCTCCTGACTTCACTAGCCCCTAGAGCTCTATCTAACTCTCTCTTAAATCCATCCAGTGATTTGGCCTCCGCTGCCCTCTGCGGCAGGGAATTCCATAAATTCACAACTCTCTGGGTGAAAATGTTTTTTCTCACCTCAGTCTTAAATGGCCTCCCCTTTATTCTAAGATGACCCGCTGAGTTACTCCAGCATTTTGTGACATCCTTGGATGGACGTGGATTGGTTTCTCTGGAATGTTGGTGGTTGAGGGGAGACCTGATAGAAGTTTGTAGAAATTATGAGAGGCATAGATAGGGTAGACACTCTGAACCTTTTCCCTAGGATTGAAATGTTCCGCATACCCGTGAGGTGAGAGGCAGAAAGTTTAACAGAGTTGTGCGGGATAGAGGATGGTGGGGGCTTGGGACACGCTGCCGGGGGAGGTGGTGGATGCAGATACGATAGTATGTTTAAGAGGCTTTTAGAAAGGCACATAGAGATTCAGGGAATAAAGGGATATGGATCATGTGATTGTAAGCCACCCCAACTGCCGCTGCCCCTCCTCTCTTCCAGCTTTAGAAACATAGAAAAAATACACAATAGTGCAGGAGTAGGCCATTCGGCCCTTCGAGCCAGCATCGCCATTCAATGTGATCATGGCTGATCAACCCCAACCAGTACCCCGTTCCTGCCATCTCCCCACATCTTTAAGTGCTCTATCTAACTCTCTCTTGAAAGCATCCAGTGAATCTGTCTCCACTGCCTTCTGAAGTAGAGAATTCCACAGATTCACATCTCTCTGGGTGAAAATGTGTTTCCTCATCTCAGTCCTAAATGGCCTACCCCTTATTCTTAAACTGTGACCCCTAGTTCTGGGCTTCCCCAACATCGGGACCATTTTTCCTGCATGTAGCCTGTCCAATCCTCTAAGAATTTTATACGTTTCTATATGATTCCCTCTCATCCTTCTCAATTCCAGCCAATACAAGCCCAGTCGACCCATTCTTTCATCATATGACAGTCCCGCCATCCCGGGAATTAACCTGGTGAACCTACGCTGCACTCCCTCAATAGCAATAATGTCCTTCCTCGAATTAGGAGACCACAATACTCCAGGTGCGGTCTCACCAGGGCCCTGTGCAACTGCAGTAGGACCTCCTTCCTCCTAAACCCAAATCCTCCTGCAATGAAGACCAACATGCCATTGGCTTTCTTCACTGCCTGCTGTACCTGCATGCTTATTTTCTTCCCCCCCCCCCACCCACCCACCCCTTGCACAAACTGCATCAAAATAGGAGCAATGTAAGGTAAAATAAAATCAACATGTCCAACACAGACTCAGAGCTTCAGCGAGTTTGTGATTTATATTTCTGTTCCCCCTGTCATCTGCTAGTACTAGATACATCTATCCATACAGCATCAATATTTATGCGAATATGTATTTTCAAAGAGATTTGTTTTCCCTGATGACATCTCCAGGGCCCTGGATTTGTGAATGTTTTTCGATGAGCACTTTCTTGCTCGATGTGTACAAGAGATTTCTTGGCAATATATGAAATGCCCCGTTAAGACAGCTTGAAAATCAGATGCGAAGGGTTTATCTTGGGACTGAGTATCTCTCGTTAAATTCAGCTTCACTCGTTAGGGTGTGAGGCGTGCAATCATATTATACTAATGGGTGCACAGGATGAAATAGGAATTCTAATTCCCCGGCAATTAATCCTTGTCTCAAAATGTAATATTAATGAATTCGGCAAATCCATTTTTGGCAAACTTTTCTAGCTGTCAACGTGACAATACAGAGGTAAGGTTATGAATGTGAAATGTATACAGTGGCGCAGCGGTAGAGTTGCTGCCTCGCCATTAGGCCGTTCAGCCCTTTGGGCTCTTACTAGATCTGACTTCAGACCTCAGAGACGGGGCAGCACAGCGGTAGCATTGCAGCGCTTGCAGCGCTGGAGACCTGGGTTCTCGCAGTGGGTTTTCTCTGGGTGCCCCGGTGTCCTCCCACACTCCAAAGATGTGCGGGTTTGTAGGTAAATTGTCTTTGGTAAAACAAATTGTAAATTGTCCCGTGTGTGTGTGTGTGTGTAGGGTAGTGCTAGTGCACGGGGCTCGCAAAGAGCCTGTTTCCACACTGGAAGTCAGAACTAGTATTTACCCAAGGGGCAGAATGGCCTCATTCTGATATGTGTCTGATAGACGGCCATGTTAAAATTGGGTTCTATTACTGTGTGAAATGTTCCTCTCAGGTTGGCAACACATGAATATGAAAACATAGGAGCTTTGATCTCTCATTTTCACACTTTACCCTCCAATATCTCTGACCCCCTCTCCCGTGACTGTCAGTCTGCAGAAGGGACACGGCCCGAAACATCATCCATGCCTTCTCTCCAGAGATGCTGCCTGACCCGCAGCATTTTATTTCTAACATAAGAGCTGAAGTGGACATGCAGCTCCATATGGCATTTTATAATAGTTGACCTGATTTTGGCCTTAGTTAGAAGATCATAATAACATAATTAATAGGAGCAGAATTAGGCCATTCGGCCCATCAAGTCTACTTCGCCATTCAATCATGGCTGATCTATCTCTCCCTCCTAACCCCATTCTCCTGCCTTCTCCCCATAACCTCTGACACCCGTACTAATAGCCATCTATGCCATGAAAATATCCATTGAATTGGCCTCCACCGCCGTCTGTGGCAAATAATTCCACAGATTCACCACCCTCTGACTAAAGAAATTCTTCCTCATCTCCTTCCTCCTTTAATTCTGAAGCTGTGTCCTCTGGTCCTAGACTCTCCCACTAGTGGAAACACCCTCTCCACATCCACTCTATCCAGGCCTTTCACTATTCTGTACGTTTCAATGAGGTCCCCCCTCCTTCTAAACTCCAGCGAGTACAGGCCCATACACTAGTTCTATGTTATTCTAATTGTGCATTGACACACTAGGGGCAATTTACAGAAGCCAACTAACCTACAAACCTGCACGTCTTTGGAGTGTGGGAGGAATCCGGAGCACCCGGAAAAACCCCAGGCAAGAATGTACAAACTGTGTAGAGACAGCACCCGTGGTCAGGATGGAACCTGGATCCCTGGCGCAATGAGGCAACAACTCTACTGCTGTGCCACCCATTTTGATTATTAACCAGCATCTGCAGTTCCTCGTTTTCACAATCTCTTGCTAAGCTCCTAAATGACGAGGCATCGTTGAGCTGCAGAAGTCCTATTACGCCATCATTTTCAAAGCAGCAGGCAGGCGGGCGGCAGTGGGGGCCGAATGATAGAATAAACATTCTGAGAATGTAAGTGCACTTAGATGGGCATGTTGTAATGTCAGCATTAGCAAAACACAATTACACAATCTCATATTTGCTGAGGCAATCCAAAATGTATATCCTTATTCCTGGTAGACATTCTAACACTAAGCATTTTGCCAAAATGTATGCACCTTACCTTTGTTAGAGAAAGCTAAAAGCTAAATGATAAGTGTTTTCTTGTCCCAGGTAGAACAATTAAATTCTTACAACAGAATCTGTAAACATAGTGCACTGTAAACAATATAATGAGTGAGATTAAAAAGCTCACTGTGTGTGTACACGCACATGCAAACGCACGCACGCATAAAAAATAAACAAAGATAATGGTTCAACGATAATGATAAGTTCAGTTCAAGTTTATTCGTCACATGCCCCAACTAATGTGCAGTGAAATGAATTTGCCTTGCAGCGATGCAATTGAACAAAGAATAACAATAGAATTCAACATATTTGAGGTTATAGTGTTTAATAGCCTGTTGGCTGTAGGGAAGAAGCTGTTCCTGAACCTGGACGTTACAGCTTTCAGGCTCCTGTACCTTCTTCCCAATGGCAGCGGTGATACGAGTGTGTGGCCAGGGTGGTGTGGGTCTCTGATGATGCTGGCTGCCTTTTTGAGGACTCAAAATGTTTACTCTGAATAAAACTGGTTCGCCACAAAGGAGAATGATTTTAATACTTGTTCAAGCAGTCACTAAGTCCAGAATAATGTGATCCTTTTCAGCCTCTGGCTGAATCCAGAGATTTAATTGTGATCTTTAATCCACACTGGTAGCATTAGGTGGAAGCTTATTAATGACTCCGAATCTATTGCTGAGGAAAAAAAAACAAATGTTTTGCATTGGATCCTTTCAGAACTAAAATAACAAACAATAAATCTCCTTTGAAGGTCATCTTCATTCATGCAAGAGAGTGGAATAAGTTCCATTAACTGTCTACAGAGAACAGCCCAATGATAGACATAAAGTGCTGGAGTAACTCAGCGGGACAGGCAGCATCTCTGGAGAAAAGGAATTGGTGAAGTTTCAGGTCGGGACCCTTCTTCAGACTGAGAGTCAGGGGAGAGGGAAACGAGAGATATAGATGGTGATAGAGAGAGATATAGATCAGACGTCTGAGAGATATGCAAATAGTAACGAAGGTCGAGGAAAGGTGGAGCCCACAATGGTCCATTGTTGGCTGTGGGGCGGGTGATAACGAGTTATACAGAGAGTGAAACTCAACAGGATGACAGTGAAACTAGTAGGATGACAAGGGTGGGGGAGGGATGGAGAGAGAGGGAAAGCAAGGGTTACTTGAAGTTAGAGAAGTCAATGTTCCGCTGGGCTATGAGCTGCCCAAGCCAAATATGAGCTGCTGTTCCTCCAATTTGTACTGGGCCTCACTCTGACAATGGAGGAGGCCCAGGACAGAAAGGTCAGTGTGGGAATGGGAGGGGGAGTTAAAGTGTTTAGCAACCGGGAGATCGGGTAGGTCCAGGCGGGCTGAGCGAAGATTGTCTGATTCACTTTAATTATATTGCAGTCTGTTTATCTAAGCATTAGTGGCACCTTAGTGCCAATTGTGCTGTGGTCAGGAGCTGCAAGGAGCAAATTCTCAGAAGTAGGACTCTTGCCTTGAAGGTGAGGATTTCACCCCAGATAGACACAAAAATCTGGAGTAACTCGGTGGGTCAGGCGGCATCTCTGGCGAAATGGAATGGATGGGTTAGGGTTAGGGTTAGGGTTAGAGACCCTTCTTCAGACCTTATAACCCCATATCTACAAATGTGGTTGAGACTGAAATCTCCTCTCTGCTATCCTTGCAAGCCAGTCCAATGGAGGGCAATAGATTTGTGCAAGAAATACTGGTTTTACTTCTTCCCCATCGGCCAATGCAGCGGTAGAGTTGCTGCCTTCCAGCGCCAGGTTCGATCCTGACTACCGCTGTCCCGCTGAGTTACTCCACCATTTTGTGTCTATCTAGCTACCGGTGCTGTCTGTACCGAGTTTGCACGTACTCCCTGTGGGTTTTCTCTGGGTTTCCTTCCACACTCCAAAGACTTGCAGGTTTGTCAGCCAATGGCTTTGGTAAATTGCCCCCAGTGTGTTAGATGCAAAAGTGGGATAACATTAGTGTACGATTGCCAGCGTGGATATGGTGGGCCGAAGGGCCTGTTTCCCAGCTGTGTCTCTATGCTATCTCCAAACTATCTAATTGGAAAAAAATAGGACATGAAAATTCACCTTTGACTTCTTCCTTTTTATTTTTCCTTTTTATTTATTTGTTTAATTTAGAGATACAGTGCGGAAACAGGCCCTTCGGCCCACCGGGTCCGCACCGACCAGCGATCCCCGCACACTAACACCACCCTACACACACTAGGGACAATTTACATTTACACCAAGCCAATTAACCTATAAACCTGTACGTCTTTGGAGTGTGGGAGAACGTACAAACTCCATACAGACAGCACCCGTAGTCGGGATCGAACCCGGGTCTGTGTATAGGGCCTGTCCCACTTACGCGACCTTTACAGGCGACTGCCAGCATACATCACATGTTGAAAATTCAGCGGCGACCAGAAGGACGCTATGACTCTTTTGGACCTCTCACGGCCATGCAGGCTGTACGGTCGTGAGAGGTCTCCAAAGAGTCATAGCGTCTTTCTGGTCGCCGCTGAATTTTCAACATGTTGAAAATGTTGGCGACCTATGACGGGTGCCGGCAGTCGCCTGTAAAGATGGCGTAAGTGGGACAGACCCTTAAGGCAGCAACTGTACCGCTGCGCCACCGTTCCGCCCTTTTAGAATTAAATAAACATTCTTATGCAATATAGTGCCAGTTTCTGCTCAGTGAAGTGTCCTAATTAGCGGCATTTTCCATTGGTGTCCCAGAGTTTGGTTCTCCGGTGAGAAAAATCAAATCAATGTTTCTTTTATTCCACAGATGTGCTCGGTTTCATTTGCTGTAGTTTTGACACCTCTTTGAAAACAGACTACAATGATTTATCTCCAGGCACTGTTGATGCTTTGTTGGCAAATTTCAAATTGCATTGATTGCTCTGTGTGACTATTATTGCATCAAACTGCACAATCCGCTGCCTCTAACTCCGAAATCCCACGAGTCTGGAGTCTTTTATTGTCATCTGTCACAAAACTGAACAATGGAATTCTTATGTGCAGCAGCAGAATAGATATATAAACATGGTTCTCTGTCAACACCATAATAAACACCAACAAAAGTTTGTGTGTGTATGTGTATATGTGTGTTTATATATGTGTGTATATATATGTGTGTGTATATATATATAAAATATGTATGTTTGTATAAATATATTGATATATGTATATATATTTATATATATATAGTCTGAAGAAGGGCCTCGACCCGAAATGTCACCCATTCCTTCTCTCCAGAGACGCCGCCTGTCCCGCTGAGTTACTCCAGCATTTTGTGTCTGTCTTCTATATTACACACACACAGATAATTAATAAATAAAATATATATTTGAATAAATAAAAGATACATGTATATTTATATATATTATGTATCTTTTATTTATCAAAAATCTGTCTTTTATTTATTCAGCTATATCTGTATCAATATATATATATATATATACATGTATGTGTGTGTGTGTGTGTGTGTGTGTATATATATATATGCAGACACAAACATTATTGTATAATATGTAGCTATTATTTATGTATCTTCAGCAAACAAGTGTATTTGTACATCTTTCTTCCCATGGAAATTGTTGACATTGATTGTGCACCAGGTCCTGTGGCAGCAGCAAGCCATCTGCAATAAATTCCTTCCCCCCCCCCCCCCCCCCCCCCCCCGGCCCCCCACTATCTGTTCCTTTAGTTCCTCAGTGTAACTCAGCGGGTCAGGCAGCATCTCTGGAGAGAAGGAATGGCTGACGTTTCGGGTCGAGACCCTTCTTCAGGCTGACCTTCACTCATCAGATTGGCTTGTCTGAAGAAGGGTTTCGACCCGAAACATCACCCATTCCTTCTCTCCAGAGATGCTGCCTGTCCCGCTGAGTTACTCCAGCACTTTGTGTCTATCTGCAGTGTAAACCAGCATCTGCAGTTCCTTCCTACACATTTTGTCTGGTCCACTGCAAAACCTCCTCAAGGTCCGTCTACCTTGAGGAGATTCTGCATAGGAAGGAACTGCAGATGCTGGTTTACACCAAAGATAGACACAAAGTGCTGGAGTAACTCAGCGGGACAGGCAGCAGGGTACACAAAAGGCTGGAAAAACTCAGCGGGTGCAGCAGCATCTAAGGAGCGAAGGAGATAGGCGACGTTTCGGGTCGAGACCCTTCCTCGGACAGGCAGCATCTCTGGACAGAAGGAATGGGTGACGTTTCGGGTCAAAACCCTACTTTAGACTGGTTAGGGATAAGGGAAACGAGAGATATAGACGATGATGTGGAGAGATAAAGAATAATGAATTAAAGATATGCAAAAAAGTAACAATGATAAAGGAAACAGGTCATTGTTAGCTGTTTGTTGGGTAAACGCACAGTTTCGTGCCCAGAGTAGGGGAATCAAGAACCAGAGGACATAGGTTTAAGGTGGGGGGGGGGGGGGGGGAGATGAGAGGTAACCTGAGAGGTCACCTTTTTTACACTGAAGGTGGTGGGTGTGTGGAACGAGCTGCCAGAGGAGGTAGTTGGGGCAGGTAGTATCGCAATGTTTAACAAACATTTAGATGGGTACATGGATAGGACAGGTTTAGAGAGATATGGGCCAAACACAGCTAGATGGGACTAGTGTAGATGGGACATGTTGGCCGGCGTGGGCAAGTTGGACCAAAGCTCCTGTTTCCAGGTCGTGTCATTCTATGACTCTATACGAATGCTTGACGGTTTTAGCTTAGTTTAGAGATACAGCTCGGAAACAGGCCTTTCGGCCCATCGAGTCCACACCGACCAGCGATCCCCGCGCATTAATACTATCCCACACCCGCTAGGGACAATTTACACCAAGCCAATTAACCTACAAACCTGTACGTCTGTGGAATATGGGAGGAAACTGAAGATATCAGAGAAAACCCACGCAGGTCACAAGGAGAACGGACAAACTCATACAGACAGCACCCGTAGTCGGGATCGAACCTAGGTCTGTGGCGCTGTGAGGCAGCAACTCTACCACTGTGCCACTCTAAGCTGATTTGCCATGAGTAACTTTTCCCATGTGTAATGTCTTTCCCTTTATCGTTTGTTGACAGTGGGTCTTGGCGTTCGAGATCTTCATCCCGCTGGTTCTGTTCTTCATCTTGCTGGGACTCCGACAGAAGAAGCCAACTATTCCTGTGAAAGAAGGTACTGTATCTGGAGCGCCTGATCACAACTCTATGTAATGATATGTCGCCACAAATGTTCAACATGTTGAAGACTTATCGGCGACCAGAAAGATGCTTCGTCTTTTTGCGCGACTGAGGAGACGACTCCCGGCGACCACGTGGCGAACTAGTCGCCTGTAGGTGCCCAAGTGGGACAGGCCATTAAACTGCTATATCACTGAGCTTATGTACAACACTTGAAGTCGGCGTCTCAGTGTGCACATTGTGATGTGTGAATGTGGTGACAGTCTGGTGCTTGCTTCCACATCCACCCTGGTGCCCAAATCGCAGTGGTGTAGAAGCAATAGCATTTGGGTAACATAATTGCTTGTTGATTTTCCATACACTGGAGCTAAAAGCTAGTTGGGCACTTATCGTTCACCTCCTGTCACACACTATTAACCAGTTCACTGCTTGCGTAATGATCTTCTGCGAACACACACACACACACACTTCAAAGCAGTGCGGAAATGGAGCTAATCAGAGGAAATCAATTAGGGAATTAAAGTACATGCTTGTTCGCAATGAGAGGATATTTTATGCATACAATGAAGAGCATTTTGATGAGGAGGGGTACAGAATATACAAAGATATCAAATTGTAAGATTAAATGAGAACTTACCAGTTTGAAGTTTGATCTTTATTTTATGAGGAGTTACGATGAGGGATTACGTGAAGAAGCCCCGCCAGGCGCATGCACGTCATACTTCAAAGCAGCGGCGTGAAAACACAGAAACTATAGTCAAAGTGATATAGTAAGACTCAGAAGACTAGAACTACCAGATGATCTTTGCGATTATGAGGGTGGGAGCGGAGGGCATGTAATCCCTCATCGTAACTCCTCATAAAATAAAGATCAAACTTCAAACTGGTAAGTTCTCGTTTAATCTTACTATTTTACTTCGGAGTCACATGAGTGACTACGTGAAGATTTCAAAGCTCTGTGATTTCATGCCGTAGATCCATTCCATACGACACACTGCTTCAGTTGACACAGTAGTGAATAAATAATGTATTGAACATTGCTTCGAATTATCCAATAATTATTTTAATAATAATAACAAACAACACAGTAATAACCCCTCTGTCCCAGGGGGAAATTACAAATGAAATTTATAAAGACAAAGAAACCAAACCCAAAACAGCATGCCCAAACCCTGGCACTATCAGGACAGGTTTATCATAACATTTTGAGAAGGTTGCCTCCTTAGACCATCCTGTGGCCCCGAGGATTTGGTCTAGAGGCACATCCTGCCCTTTGCTGCGGATGTTGATGCCGCCCTGGTGGGGTGAGATTTAAACACATGAGTGTCTACTCCAGCACAATCCAAAACCTGTTTTAACCTTCCAGAAATAGTTTGTGCTGACGCCTTTTGATGAGGTGTTTTGTGACTGATGAGCATTGCTGTCTCAGAACCTCTGAGACTCTTAGTTACCTCGATATATTGACTCAGGTGCTTAACTACACATAGCATTTGGTCAACGGGGTATGCTTTAAAGCTTATTTTGGTTCCGGCCATTCCTGGCCTGCTTTGTTTGATTAAATCATACACATAAAACGTAATATTATCTGCAGAAGAATACATGCTGTCTAGTCGTAACTTTTGCAATGTCTTAACCCATTGCGCTGATACTAGCGCCATGAGCATAACCACTTTAAGTGTTAACTTCTGAAAAGACAGTGACGTAATTGGAGCCCATTGCCAAAGCAGTGTGAGAACTATACTGACATACCAGATTTCTGTATATCTAGGCTTAGGAGTGTTCTTGTTAAAGATTCCTCTCATGAATCGGGACACTAACGGATGAGACCTGATAGATTGTTGTTCTGAAAACTGCCCTAAATAGTAGCAATGTTACAAAATTTTGAGATTTAAAAAATCAAGTCTGCAATTTATCCCATCAGATAAAGCATAACAAGAAGTTTAATTTGACACCTAATTCACTTTCATATCTTCAGTATTAAGAAAGTTATGGCCATTTTCATACTCGGAAATTAGCATCTTGCTCCCGATTGCCTTTCAATTGACTTAACTCAAAAGCTGTGATCTGGAAAAGTTAAAAGCCCATAACTTTCTTAAAAATTAAGAGAACTCAATGAAATTTTCAGTTATTATAGATTGAAGCATTCTGAAACAAATATTAAACAATCTTACTTGGATTACCTGAAATTAAAGCATATAATTAGTTAGTTATCTAATTGTAGCTAATTACAAAATTCAATGAGTAGATCTAAACATCTATCCATTTCTTAAGAAAAGATAAACTTTTTTTAAAATTGCCTAAGTGTCCAAATAACATTCACACAATAATCCACAATATAAAATAATTTTTAAATCTCATTTTCATGAATTTCTGGGCGAAATGGAAGGAATTTAGTGTTTGATTCCTGTAAATTAATGGCCATTTAAATCAACTAGCGAGTGGGTTTTAGTGGAATGCGGTGGATTGGAACGTTGCGGTTAGCGGTGCAGTCGGGAGGAAAAATACTGTTTGTTCATACATTTTTTGGGACCCCATTTCGCAACATAAAAATATTATTAAAGCCTCCCGAAAAACCAACTTTTAATATAAAAATAAACTATTTACCTTTTTTTCTCCCCTACGGAAAATCCTTCCGGTTGTCGGCGCTCACGGCTTTTGAAGGTGATTTTTAAATTACTCTAGTTAATAAATAATTTAGAGAAATTTAAAAATACCTTCATTGATGAAATGTCGAAGTGATTTTTCTTCCGCAACGAAATCGCCCGACATTGATCGATTTTCCAGGTCTGTTGAAAAACGGCACTTTAAGCCCGCCCCCCTCTGAAAGGCGCCAAAGTCGCGCACACGGGGAGCGGCAGAACTGCAGCGCTGCTCAAGGTAAGTTTTGCAACATACCTATAAATAGGAGGACAAAGCACTCCGAGCACTATTAATGGCACTATAGCTCAAGTGTTCATCAAAATGCAATGTAGCAAGGAACTCCAACACATCCGGTATGCTTGCAGTATAATAAGATATATATGATTGCAAGCAAAACATCTCCCATTTGTTAATATGAGACACATATTGTTTTTTAGTGCTGTCTCTCCAAGCTGCATTTATCACATCCATGGTCCTACTCGACAGTCCAAGGCCTTGGAACGGTTTGGTCGGAACCTGCAGATTAACAAATTAATATGATCATGTAACGGATGACTTTCTCCTGTTACTGGATGCACCAACAAATTACTGCAGTTGGGGACAGTCAGGAATGGCTGAGTCATCATTCTACTCAAACGGCACGGTGGTGCAGCGGTAGAGTTGCTGCCCTTCAGCGCCAGAGACACGCGTTCAGTTTCAGTTCAGTTCAGTTTGTTGCCACGTGTACCGAGGTACAGTGAAAGGCCTTTGTTGCGTGCTGACCAGTTGGCGGACATACAATACACGATTACAATCGAGCCATTTACAGTGTGTGGGGATTTAAAAGTGTAGAGCGATTGTGATAAGTGATTGTAGATAGTAGAAAATAGGTGCAGGAATGGGCCATTCGGCCCTTCGAGCCAGCACCGCCATTCAATGTGATCATGGCTGATCATCATCTGCTTCTATGGCTAGCACGCAAATAGTCCCCTGGGTTGGGTGGCATATTGGTCAACCACTCCGTGCTGTCTGCATGGAGTTTGCATGTTCTCCCTGTGAGCATGTGGGTTTTCTCCTGGTGCTCCGGTTTCCTCCCACACGCCAAAGACGTACGGGTTTGTCGGTTAATTGTCTTTGGTAATAATTTTCATTTGTCCCTAGTGTGTGTAGGATGGTCCTAATGTAAAGCGATCACTGGTCGGTGCAGAGTCAGTGGGCCGAAGGGCCTGTTTCTGTGCTGATTCTCTAAGCTAACCTACACAGCTACAAGGGAGAGATGATTCTCTACACTGGCTCTCAGATCATTTGCTTAATTTCACATTAGGAGATACAGAATTATTTTTCATGGTCATGTATTATTCCAATACAGTGTTTACATTTTATACTTTAGAGATATAGTGTGGAAACAGGCCCTTCGGCCCACCGAGTCCGTGCCGACCACCGATCACCCCGTACACCAGCACTACCCTACGCACACTAGAGACAATTTACAAGCTTTACCGAAGCCAATTAACCTACAAACCTGTTTGTCTTTGGAGTGTGGGAGGAAACCGGAGCACCCGGGGAAAACCCACACAGGTCACGGGGAGAACGTGCAAACTCCGTGCAGACAGCACCCGTGGTCAGGATCGAACCGGGGTCTCTGGAGCTGAGAGGCAGCAACTCTACTGCTGCGCCACCGTGTTCAGGAGAGAAAGAGAAATGGGAAATATATTGAAGCTGGAACCCTCTGGCCTTCGTGACTCCAGAAGCCTTAGAATGTACACTATAATTTTTATTGGTATGAAAAGTTCCAGATGGCTTTCCCCGTTATCATCCATCTGGTCTTCAGGCAAAAATGATCTTTTGTTAATGATATTTTTTGTTAAATCAATGAATTAAATCGAATGATCGCTGTTGCCTGGACAAAATGAATCACATACCGTAAACCTTGCGGGTACTAATGGATGTAGGATTAGTAACGAGGAATTAAATGCAATTTACAGCTCAGAAACAGGTCTATCTGCTTATGTGCTCCCTGCCCTGTCGTGTGTGCATTACATGAGCCTCTTCGAACCTTGATTATAAACAATAGATAATAGGTGCAGGAGGCCCTATTCGGCCCTTCGAGCCAGCACCGCCATTCAATGTGATCATGGCTGATCATCCACAATCAGTACCCCGTTCCTGCCTTCTCTCCATATCCCTTAACTCTGCTATCCATAAGAGCTCTATCTAACTATCCTCACTATTGGCATCCCCCTCATCCCATCTGTGCAGTTTGATACCTTACAATTCACAACCTAACCATTCCCCCACTTCATGGGGTTAGGAGAGTTAGATCAGCCATGATTGAATGGTGGAGTGGACTTGATGGGCCGAATGGCCTAATTCTGCTCCTGTCACTTATGACCTGATGATCATTTGATCAAGAAGTCAAGGCCCACATTCAATAGAAGATACAAAAAGCCGAAGAAACTCAGTGGGACAGACAGCATCTCTGGAGAGAAGGAATGGGTGATGTTTCGGGTCGAGACCCTTCTTCAGACTGGTGCTGGAGAATGAGGTTAAGAGGGAGAGATTGATCAGCCATGATTAAATGTCGGAGTAGAGTTGAAGGACCGAATGGCTTAATTCTGCTCCTATCACTTACGAACTTATGACCGTTATTGTATCTGCTTCCACCACCAATCTCGGCCGTGCGTTACAGTACTCGCCACCCTCTGTGTTGCCCCCCTCGCCTTGCCTTGGGTTTCTGTGACTGGAGGGGGTTCTTGACTGTTCTATGGGAGGTGCTGACACACAATGACCAAAATGAACCAAATTTGTTGGCCAGTCATGCAACGGAATGTTATGACAAGAAGGCACAGCAGCAGAAGAGGCCATTCAGTCCAACGTAGGCATTTGGCTCCAATGTAATTTTGACCTTGGCAATTCTTGTATTGATGTTCCCGGAGTAGAATCTCAGAGAGGGGAAAAAAAAACGATTCCGTATCTAAACTGAAATTTGGTTTGGAAGTCTGACTGGATAGACTTGTAGACCCACAATGTGTGAACTTAGTCACAGCGGTGTGTCAGAATAGAGAGCCCCTCCAATCCATAGCGCAGCGTGGTGGTGCAGCAGTAGAGTTGCTGCCTTACTGCGCTTACAGCGCCGGAGACCCGGATTCGATCCCGACTACGGGTGCTGTCTGCGTGGAGTTTGAACGCTCTCCCCGTGACCTGCGTGGGATTTCTCTGAGATCTGCGGTTTCCTCCCACACTCCAAAGACGTGCAGGTTTTGTAGGTGAATTGGCTTGGTATAAATGTAAATTGTCCCTAGTGTGTGTAGGATAACGGTGCAGACTCTATGGGCCGAAGGGCCTGATTCCGTGCTGTATCTCTAAACTAAATTGAACTGAACTAAGCCTCTCGATAGCAGTGAATAAGATTGGAATTAATGGCCTGAAATTATTGAATGAAAAGTCATATCCTTAAGAAGAATTGAGCGCTGAGAATTCATCTTCAATACCATAAAACGTTGAAACCATATAACAATTACAGCACGGCAACAGGCCATCTCGGCCCTTCTAGTCCGTGCCGAACACTTACTCTTGGATTTCCGCTCGGAAAGACTCGGATTTCTCGCAGTCTGGAGGCATGGTGTAACTTTCCACCATTTAAGTTCTTTTTCACCATGATGTTGAATTTAATTAACTCCAAGGTAGGTGTTGAAATATTATTTTGATTAAGAAGATAGCAATTCAGCAACAAAGAAAGCAGCCAATATTCTGCAATCATCCACAAGGGAATATTATAAGGTATATAATAATGATGAAATGTTATTGCTTGGGGCGTTGGTGAATAATAGTTTGTTACATCTTGGTGCTCACATTTGTTCTCCTGGTTCTGTGCACAGTGTGCAAACAGTACATTTATTTATTTGCTTTATTTCCTTCTTTAATTGTTTTCAGTATTGTGTATTTTCTGTTCCAGTCTCTGTGCTTATCGCAAACGTTGGGTTCAACATGTTCCGACCCGATGTTCCCGCATGCTCCTGCGAAGTTTCATTAAAAGTCTTTTTTTTTTTTAGGTTTAAAAAAAAACCTCTTCCCCCCCCAAAACCACCAATTGCAAGAATAGGTAATTAACTTTGAACATCATTTATTAAGAAGATGATACTCGGGAATCAACAAAGTTTGAAATGTAAATCTCAGATACTATATGGGTTTAGGGTTGAGCCATGGAGTGATACAGCGTTGAAATAGGCCCTTCGGCCCAACTTGCCCATACTGGCCATCTGTGTCCCAGCTACACGAATCCTACCTGCCTATGTTTGGCCCATATCCCTCCAAACCTATCCTATCCATGTACCTGTCCAAATGTTTACTAAATGTTCTGATGGTACCTGCCTCAACGACCTCCTCCGGAAGATCTTTCCATATACCAACCACACTTTGTGTTAAAAGAAATTCCCCCTCGGGTTCCTATTAAATATTTTTAAAGTTACATAAATAAATTAAGTTACATAAGTTTGTAAGTTCATAAATAATAGGAGAAAAATTAGGCCATTCGGCCCATCAAGTCTACTCCACCATTCCATCATGTCAGATCTATCATTCCCTCTCAACCCCATTCTCTTGCCTTAACCCCTGACATCTGTACTAATCAAGAATCTATCTATCTCTGCCTTAAAAATATTAATTGACTTGGCCTACACAGCCGTCTGTGGCAATGAATTCTACAGATTCACCACCTTCTGACTGAAGAAATTCCTCCTCATCTCCTTCACAAATGAAAGTCCTTTAATTCTGAGGCTGTGACCTCTGGTCCTAGACTCTCCCACTAGTGGAAACATATTACCCACATCCACTCTACCCAAGCCATTCACTATTCTGTACGTTTCAATGAGGTCCCCCCTCATTCTTCTAAACTCCAGCGAGTACAGGCCCAGTGCCGACAAACGCTCATCATATATTAACCCACTCATTCCTGGGATCATTCTTGTAAACCTCCTCTGGACCCTCTCCAGAGCCAGCACATCCTTCCTCAGATATGGGGCCCAAAATTGCTCACAATATTCCAAATGTGGCCTGACCAGCGCCTTATAGAGCCTCAGCATGACATCCCTGTTTTGTACACAAGCTGTCTTGAAATAAGTGAATGCTTATGGCTAAGCGGCTAAGGGGATCAGAGGGTATGGAGAGAAGGCAGGTACGGGATACTGAGTTGGATGATCAGTCATGATCATATTGAATGGCGGTGCAGGCTCGAAGGGCCGAATGGCCTACTCCTACATCTAATTTCTATGTTCTATCTTCTGTGAACGCTAGCATTGCATTTACTTTCTTTACTACCGATTCGACTTGCAGATTAATATTTTGGGAATCCTGCACCAGCACTCCCAAGTCCCTTTGCGCCTCCGATTTCTGGATTCTCACCCCATTTAGAAAATAGTCTACGCCTTTATTCCTACTACCGGAATGCACGACTCCACACTTTGCTACACTATATTCCATATGCCGCTTCTCTGACCACTCTCCCAACCTGTCCAAGTCCTTCTGCAGAGTCCCTGCTTTCTCTACACTACCTGCCCCTCCATCTATTTCGTATCTTCCGCAATCTTTGCCACAAACCCTTCAATCCTCCTGTCCAAATCATTAATATACAACGCAAAGTGCAGTGGCCCTAGCACCGAGCCCTGCGGAACGAGACTCTCCCACAAGTGGAAACATCCTCTCCACTTCCACTCTATCCAGGCCTGCCCTATCTATCCCAGTGGCATGAGACGGGATAAATACAGCAGTCACTAGTACTGTGGGCAGTGGCAAAGCGATTGGTGTCTTGGAGATCCCAGGGAACGGTTGAAGAGGTGGTGCCACCATGGTTAGATGTTGTGAGCTGCTCCACCCTGTGGCTTGCCCTGGTATTCCATGAACATTTGTGGCCCTGGGATAGACACAAAAAGCTGGAGTAACTCAGCGGATCAGACAGCATCTGTGGAGAGAAGGAATAGGTGACGTTTTGGGTCGAGATCTTTCTTCAGAAGTAGGCTCCGAGGAAGAGTCTCGACCCAAAACATCACCTATCCATTTCTCCAGAGATGCTGCCTGACCCGCTGAGTTACTCCAGCACTCTGTCCCCGTTTATGATACCAAGTTATGATCTCATCTGCCTGTATATGATCCGTGTCCCTGCTTTACCATGTGCCTCTATAAAAGCCTCATAAACGCCACTATCGGATCTAGTTTTTTATTATCAACATATTACTCTTTCTGATTATCCTAAAGGGCTCAATGCAGCATTGGTGTTGTTGGATGATTATGTTGCTTAGTTTAATCTAGAGATATAGCGCAGAAACAGGCCCTTCGGCCCACCGAGCCCGTGCCAACCAGCGTCAACCGCACACTAACACTATCCTACATACACTGGGGACAGATTACATTTATACCAAGCCAATTAACCTACAAACCTGCACGTCTTTGGAGTGTGGGAGCAAACCGAAAACCCACGCAGGTCACGGGGAGAACGTACAAACTCCATACAGACAGCGCCCGTAGTCAGGATGGAACCCGGGTCTCTGATGCTGTGAGGCAGCAACTCTACTGCTGCACCACCGTGCCGTGCGCCATCTGATCGTGTGAAGGGAATAATTGATGCCAGTGACAGAAAAATATTGTGTGGGAAATCTCAGGGGCAGTCCATCCACCTTGTAAGGCCATATTCGATCATACCTGTAGAATGGAAAGATGGTGGAGAGCAGTAGTGGGCGGCACAGTGGCGCAGCGGTAGAGTTGCTGCCTCACAGCCGCAGAGACCCGGGTTCCATCCTGTCTACGGGTGCTGTCTGTACGGAGTTTGCACATTCTCCCCGTGACCCGCGTGGGTTTGCTCCGAGATCTTCTGTTTCCTCCCACACTCCAATGATGTGCAGGTGTGTAGGTTAATCGCCTTGGTATAAATGTAAATTGTCGCTAGTGTGTGTGTAGGATAGTGTTAGTATGCGGGGATCGCTGGTCGGCACGGTCTCGGTGGGCCGAAGGGCCTGTTTCCGCACTGAATCTCTAAACGAAACTAAACTCAGTAGTTGTTAGATCTGTTGTGCCAGGACATGCAATAACTCACCACTGCTTGCAGGACTCACGAGTTCTGAGAGTTCTGACCTTGGGAAGCAATGCTCAGGGCACGCCGCCATCCGACACTTTACGTATTAACTCCGTCACTCCAGAGGCCAAGTGAGGATCTTACACGGTTTGTGGCTGCACTCCCTTCCTCACCCTCCCCACCAGTGGTTTGGTATTAAAATGTATTGTGAACGGTCTAAGATTTACGGATTCATTTTTAATATTGTTTCCCTCTTTTCTTTTCTTGTGTGTTCTTTTTCCACGTAACGTTCTTTTTCTTTTCAACCTGTTCACTTGCTTGCCTCACTACCTGCATGCCATCCAGTCTGTAAGTTACTGGTTCCGCTGTAATTTTCTTCCCAAGGCAAAGTCCCATGGGGGAAGTGGATCAGCTTTCTCCATGGCTTTGTGCTCCGAATAATACAATAATAAGCCTCCTTTAATAATTAATGTGTTTAGATTAGACTAGACCTGGGACTGATGGACTTCACCAGCTGCCTTGCAACATTTTTAACTTCTATTTCACTAAGGCATTGTTCATATGGGATGATGCTTGCCAAAATCATAAGTTATGGCAGCAAAATTAGGCCATTCGGCCCATCGAGTCTACTCGGCCATTCAATTATAGCTGATCTATCTTTCCCTCTCAACCCCATTCTCCTGACGCTGGCCAGTGGTTTGGCTAGTAAGACCTCTTCATTAAAACCTCATTTTAAAGTTTGGGGGAAGTTGATGGAAAATTTGGGAGACTAAAAATTGTGAATGGATGTGGACTCAGTTGGTTGAAGATGCTTGTTGAATGTGGCATGGGTTGGTCCTCGACAGCAGGTGGAATCAGTGCTTCAGCAAAAACATAAACCAGCATCTGTTTCTTACTCATAGTTCAGTCTGATAGACAATAGGTGCAGGAGTAGGCCATTCAGCCCTTCGAGTCAGCACCACAATTCAATGTGATCATGGCTGATCATCCCCAATCAGTACCCCGTTCCTGCCTTCTCCCCACATCCCCTGACTCCGCTATCTACAAGAGCCCTATCTAGCTCTCTCTTGAAAATATCCAGAGAACTGCTCTCTGAGGCAGAGAATTCCATAGACTCACAACTCTCTGTGTTTCCTCATCTCTAAGTTCCAAATGGCTTAGGCCTTATTCTTAAACGATGGCTCCCTCTAAAGAACCATACTCTATGTGAACCCTATATACACCTCCAGTGAGCTGCACACATCTATACACCTTTGAAGAACAGTTTTATTACTGATGCACTGATTGACCAACAACACAGGAGCGAACCCTTTGGCCAACAAAATATCAAGCACATTGGTTGACATCGAGTCCACCTTCCATTTGAGGCACAGTTTGAGCTTGTTTCCCAATTGCCATTGTTGACGATAGAGTGATTCTTAGTCTCACACATTTTACACGGGGCACTTCTGACCCGAAGCCTTGTCTGTTTGTGTTTCACCATGGAGTGGTGAATGTTGCAGTCATGGGGGAACGTTCATCAGTCCCAAACATCATAACCTTCATAATGTTATATGAGGATTACAATAGTATATTCAGCCATTGGGGATGTATCCCGGAGTGTGGAACTCATTTCAAAGACTTGGACCTAGGACCAAAATGGACCATTCATCAGATTGAGACAGAGACACCCCCCCCCCCCCCCCCCCCAACCAAACCAAAGTCCTCTGGTTCTCGATACCCCTACTCTGGGCAAGAGATTTTGTGCGTCTACCCGATCTATTCCCATCATACATCTCTATAAGATCGTTCCTCATCCTCCTGCGCTCCAAGAAATAGAGTCCCAGCCTACTCAACCTCTCCCTAGAGCTTGGATCTCGAGTTCTGGCAACATCCTCATAGTAAATAGTCAATTATCAACATGGGAAAAATGACCGATGATTCCTGAGCTCTGAGATCCCGTGTCTAATTTCACAATTTATAAAAACTATTTGGCAATGTTGAATTCTGCAAAAGAGGGAAAAACCCTAAATCTTCACATACTGATTATTTAAATGATATTGAGTCAAATAGAAGAAATAAAGAAACAATTATTTGGATTGGGTCTGAAGAAGGGTCTCAACCCGATACATAGTCACCCAATCCTTCTCTCCTGAGATGCTGCCTGTCCCGCTGAGTTACTCCAGCTTTTTGTGTCTGTCTTCAATTATTTAGATTGCTTGTTGAAAGATCTGATCTCTAAGCAAAACAAATGGGTCAAATATCATTTACTTTAATAAAAAACAATTATGGTGGATTGGCATACATTAAAAAATGTGCAAGATTTAATCAATAACCACTGGTCAGGAACTTTGAAATCCTGCGTAATTGATCTAAGTAAGAGCGCATTCAACAACGCTGCTATAATCTCCATGCCGATGAAGAGGAGATAGATGCACAATTCCCTTCCATAATCCTTGTTCCTCACTGGCATCAAAGCACCTCAGTGTCTGAATATACTACATTTAGTACTAAAATGAACGCAGCAGTTTTGAATGGCAGAGACATGTGTAAGAATTTCTCATTTCCGGACTGTCCTTTCTATTATCATAGTTCCCTTCTTTCCTTTGTTCCACTGAGAGTGTCCGTGTCTCTGTCCGTGTCAAGATGCTGGGATGTAGTTGGTTCTGGGATGCTTAGAATCTACCGTTAGCAAATGCACTAATTTTCAATGATGATCTTTTCCTTGCAATTCTCTATTTTCTAAAAGCTGAGCGACGCATAACAAACTCTTACTAATGTATGTGAAAATGCAAAGAAAATTATGGCATATGTAGAATTGAAATCTCTTCAGTCATGAGATCAAAAGCATCATTTGGTGGAATTATTATCTGACCCACGATCGCCCTCCTTGGTGACCCTTGGACGATCCTTTAAGAAAGAACTGCAGATGCTAGAAAAATCGAAGGTAGACAAAAGTGCTGGAGTAACTCAGCAGGACAGGCAGCATCCATGGAGCGAATGAATAGGCGATGTTTTGGGTCGAGGAAGGGTCTCAACCCAAAACGTCGCCCATTCCTTCTCTCCAGAGATGTTGCCCGTCCCGCTGAGTTACTCCAGCATTTTGTGTCTATCTTCAGTGTAAACCAGCATCTGCTGATATTCATTTCCTGCACATAACTAACCACCGTTTGTGACCTGAAGTGTTGATATTCAACAGCCTGAATTATGATCCTTGCTTGCCAAAAACTCTCCACACGCCAATAAATCATCGTGCATTGTAGTCCAGAGTCACCATGATCTTTTGACCTCTGACTGTCCTCTTTAGCCTCTAGTGGGTTTCACGACTTGCATGAGGAGAATCTCCCTCTGCTGTGCTATAACTGCTCTTTGTACTGTCCTCTCCCCCACCCCCCCCAACCCCCCCGTCTCCCCCCTCTCTTGTGTGTTTGCCCCTGGTTCCCTTCAGCGTTCTACACAGCTGCACCACTGACATCGGCCGGGATACTCCCTGTGATGCAGTCTCTTTGCCCCGATGGCCAGAGGGATGAGTTTGGATTCCTGCAATATTCCAACTCAACGTAAGTTCATCTAAAGAGCTTCAGATTCCATTGTTAGACAACTGTAGATCTGAAATGTGGAGACAAGGGCTTGAGACAAAATCGGTCAACTACTTGAAAGTCAATCTTATTTTTGTAATTGTATTTCTTGCCAGATTAGTTTATTGTCGTCTAGTTCAATGTGCATTGAAATTCCTTGTTCTCATGAAGCTATTCATAAATAGTACATGGTACTGATAGATGCAACAATAAATACATCGATGAATGCAGAACAGCTGGTTGTAGTTTAGTTTGGAGACACAGCGCGGAAACAGGCCCTTCGGCCCACCGAATCCACGCTGACCAGCGATCCCCCTACATTAACACTATCCCACACACACACACACGGGACAGCGTGCAGGATGTGAAACTGGGATAACATAGAACTATTGTACGGGTGGGCTGAAGAACCTGTCTCCGCATTGTATGCCCAAACTAAACTACACTATGTGAAGGAAGGAACTGTAGATGCTGGTTTACACCGAAGATAGTCACAAAATGCCGGTCAGGCAACATCTCCAGATGGAAGGAATGGGTGACGTTTCAGGTCGAGACCCTTCTTCAGACTATGTGACCTGTTTAGTACCTTTCATATCGAGTTTCCCCTCTCCGCTGATTCCCAGTCTGAAGAAGGGTCTTGGCCCAAACTGTCACCCATTCCTTCTCTCCAGAGACGCTGCCTGGACCGCTGAGTTACTCCAGCATTTTGGGTCTTTCTTTGGTGTAATTCGGTATCTGCAGTTCCTTACAATGACAGGTCTAGGCCATGGGCTAATGTGCATTGGAGATGGTTTTTACATGTGCGAGGGGTTCATTTGGATGTGTTTACTGTGGCTGTTGTTTCTTTGAAGGGTCACCCAGTTGCTCGAACGCATCAACGAGGTGGTGGAAGAAAGCAATCTGTTTGACCCTGACCGCCCAGGTCTTGAAGAAGAGTTGGAATCACTCCGACGACATCTGGAGTCGATGAACAATGACCCCAGCTCTGTGGAGAACCACTTCAACAACACTTATGGTAAGGAGCCCTTGTTTAGTATCCATCCCCTGGAGACTAGCAATGGGTACATAACGCTACAATCATAATGAATGAATACGTTTATTGGCCAAGTATTCACATACAAGGAATTTGCCTTGGTGCTCCGCCCGCAAGTGACATGACATACAGTGACAGTTAGGCATGGCACATAAAACATTAAACATTAATAATAAAACATTATTGATTAAACATGTGAATTAAATAAAATACCAGAGCAAAAGGAGGCTACAGATTTTTGGTTATTGAGTAGAGCTACTACTCGTGGAAAAAAAAGCTGTTTATATGTCAGGCTGTGGCAGCTTTGACAGTCCGGAGTCGCCTTCCAGAGGGAAGTGATTCAAAGAGTTTGTGGCCAGGGTGAGAGGGGTCAGAGATGATCAAAGGTAAATCCATAAATCATAGGGGCATCTCATCAGTTCCGTTTAGTTTATTGCCACGTGTAACGAGGTCCAGTGAAAAGCTTTTGTTGCGTGCTAACCAGTCAGCGGAAAGACAATACATGATTACAATTGAGCCAATTACAGTGTACAGATACAGGATAAGGGAATAACGTTTAGTGCAAGGGAAAGCCAGCAAGGATAGTCCGAGGGTCACCAATGAGGACCGCTCTCTGGTTGTGATAGGGTGATTCAGTTGCCTGATAACAGCTGGGAAGAAACTGTCCCTGAATGCGAAGGTGTGCGTTTACACACTTCTGTACCTTTGGCCTGAGGGGAGAAGAGGGAGTGGCCGGGGTATGACTCGTCGTTGATTTTGCAGCTGGCCTTGCCGAGACAGCGTGAGGTGTAGATGAAGTCACCTCATAGGAGTAGGGTTAAGTGTGGTTGGAGACATGATGGACATCCTTGGTCTTTAGAGATACAGTGCGGAAACAGGCCCTTCGGCCCACCGAAGATCACCGAAGAAAAGCTGATGAAGATCAGCTTTTCCCCGCACACTAACACTACCCTGCGCACACTGGGGACAATTAATAATAATTACCAAGACAATTAACCTACAAACCTGCACATCTTTGGAGTGTGGGAGGAAACTGGGGCACCCGGAGAAAACCCACACAGTCATAGGGAGAACGTACAAACTCCATACAGCAAGCACCCGTGGTCAGGATGGAACCCTGGTCTCTGATGCTGTGAGGCAGCAACTCTACCGCTGCGCCACCGTGCTGCCCTCAAGTATTCAGTATCCATCCTTTGGAAACTAGCAATGTGTACATTAAGCTTCAATTATAAATTCATAATACATTGGGGCATGTGTGAAGTTGGGGAAAGAGTAGATGCTCTTGGTGGATGCCATTGGCCGCCTTTGACTGGGGAGGTGTTCATAAATCCATAAGTCTAGGAGCAGAATAAGGCCATTCGGCCCATTGATTTCCCTCTCACCCCCATTCTCCTGGCATCTCCCCCATAAGCGCTGACACCCGCACTAATCAAGAATCTGTCAATCTCCGCCTTAAAAGTATCCATTGTCTTGTCCTCCACAGCCATCTGTGGCAATGAGTTCCACAGATTCACTGCCCTCATTCTCCCCGTAACACTGTGATAATTGGGTTGTGAGTACACGTTGATTTAGGGCTCATGTTGGCTAAGGACAATTTCACCTGCTCTTACGCAAATTTAACGCTTCACAGATATTTATTTGTAAGTCATAATTTTAACCAAAAACGCATATTGATTTATTTCTGCACATTCATCCCCACAGGGAGATGTGTTGTCTACGCCTGCTCAGCTTCTGAAAAGCTGTGATTTAAAAAGTCTATAATATTGCCACTGTTTATATTGCATGTGATCAGATGTTACAATAGTAAAGTTATTATTTTTTAATTAATATCACAGATATTTATTTTAGATTAGTTTAGTTTAGAGATACAGCGCAGAAACAGGCCCTTCGGCCCATCGTGTCCGCGCCGACCAGCGATCCCCGCACACTAACACTATCCTACACACACTGGGGACAATTTGTGTTTACATTTACACCAAACCAAGAAACCTACAAACCTGTACGTCTTTGGAGTGTGGGAGGAAACCGAAGATCTTGGAGAAAACCCACGCAGGTCACGGGGAGAACGTACAAACTCCGTACAGACAGCACCCGTAGTCAGGATCGAACCCGTGTCTCCGGCGCTGTAAGGCTGCGCCACTGTGCCGCCCAACAGTACCGCTGTTTACCAGATGAGGCGGCGCTGTGCAATGCCCGGTTGTAAACTGAAGCAAGTTCCAGCCTTTGAGTGGTTCTGTTTTATCATCTTCATTGCTGTAGGATTCACTCTGGGATCAGTTGTGAAGGACCGGGGTGAACTACGACACTTCCTGACACACAACCTGTCCATTTCCAATGAAACAGCTGGACTTCTGCTCGGGTCAAATGTTAACTTGAAGGAGGTAAGGCCAAAGAGAATAAACCATGTGCTTGACCCGATGTTCAATGATTCAATAAGTATTTATTGCCACAAATATCAAGGTACAGTGAAATTCTTTATTTTGCATTCCACCCAGTAATATTCTTGTGTAGAAAGGAACTGCAGATGCTGGTAACACTTGCACCCTCTCTAACTTCAAGTAACCCTTGCTTTCCCTCTCTCTCCATCCCTCCCCCACCCGAGCTCACTGACCAGTCTGACTGTCCCCCTGATTACATTTTATCCCTGTATGCTTTGTTGTCGCCTTCTCCGAGCTAACAATCATCTATTCGATATTTTCCTGCAACTGCATCCCCTTTGATATCTCCCTTTCACATCTTACACTTCCTTATCTCTGTGTCTCCCTCTTCCCCGATTCTCAGTCAGAAGAAGGGTCGTGACCTGAAACGTCACCCATTCCTTCTCTCCAGAGATGCTGCCTGTCCCACTGATTTACTCCAGCTTTTTGTGTCTATTCCCAGTAACATTCTTGATTAGTAAGGGTTAGTTAAGGCAACTGGTGAACAAATAATTATTTAAATACTTGTCTTGTAGAAAGAGGGAGAGCCACATCATTGAAACAGGACCTCACCATGTCAATCATCAGCACTCATGCACACTATATATTCTCACGGTCGCCAAACACTTTAACTCCCCCTCCCATTCCCACACTGACCTTTCTGTCCTGGGCCTCCTCCATTGTCAGAGTGAGGCCCAGCGCACATTGGAGGTACAGTTACTCCAGCATTTTGTGTCCCATCTTATTTTTTCCCCTTTGATTCATGCAGTTGCTTTGTAGCCTGTGCTCGATGTTTAACTTCCAGTTCACAAGCCTCAAGAAGATTATTGTTGTGTTGTTTGTGGTGTTGCTGAAATGTGAGCCCATGCTGTTTAATTATTTTAAGTACGCTGACTGGTTCGAGAAAGTTGTGTAATAAGATGGTATCAAATAATAGGGCGGTCTGGTGGTGCAGCGGTAGAGTTGCTGCCTTGCAGCGCCAGAGGCACAGGTTTGATCCTGACTCTGGGTGCTGTCTGTACGCTCTTCCCCTGACCTGCAAGGGTTTTATCCGGCTTTCTCCCACACTCCAAAGACATATGGGTTTGAAGGCTAATTGGCTTCTGATAATTGCCCCAAGTGTGTTGGATGTGAAAATGGGAAACCAATAGAACTAGTGCACTGGTGATCGATGGCCAGTGTGGACTCAGTGGGCCAAAGAGTGTTCCACGCCGACCATTCATCACAAGTACACTAGTCCAATGTTATCCCATTATCTCATCCTACACACTAGGGGCAATTTACAGCAGTCAATTAATCTACAAACCAGCACACCTTTGGAAAGTGGGAAGAACCCGGAGCACCCGGAGGAAACCCACGAGGTCACAGGGAGAACGCCGCAACTTTAAACTAAATTAAAATCGCATAAGAGAAGGCTAAAAGGCTTTTAATACCGGCACAGCCCTCATCAGGTCATCTCGTGATAACTGTGACACCTCTTTAGTTTGGTTCAGTTTCAGAGATACAGCGTGGAAACAAGCCCTTCGGCCGACCGAGTCCACGCCGACACTAGGGACAATTTACATTTATACCAAGCCAATTAACCTACAAACCTGGAGTGTGGGAGGAAAGCAAAGATCTCGGGGGAAACCCACGCAGGTCGCGGGGAGAACGTACAAACTCCGTACAGACAGCACCCGTAGTCCGGATGGAACCCGGGTCTCTGGCGCTGTGAGGCAGCAACTTCACCGCTGGACAAGGACTGGACGGGGTGGAAGATTGCAACCTTCACGTGGTCCGCCCTGTTTCGACTAAATGCAATCAACTCGACGTGCACAAACGGAAGATCAAATAGAACAAGTTGTCCAACAACTTTAGGCTGTGCACGCAACAAGCAAGAAGAAGGACTGGACAAGCTAGATGCAGGAAAAATGTTCCCAATGTTGGGCAAGTCCAGAACCAGCGTCCACAGTCTTAGACTAAAGGGGAGATCATTTAAGACTGAGGTGAGAAAAAACGTTTTCACCCAGAGAGTTGTGAATTTGTGGAATTCCCTGCCACAGAGGGCAGTGGAGGCCAAATCACAGGATGGGTTTAAGAGAGAGTTGGATGGAGCTCTAGGGGCTAGTGGAGTCAAGGGATGTGGGAAGGAGGCAGGCACGGGGTACTGATTGTGGATGATGAGCCATGATCACAATGAATGGCGGTGCTGGCTCGAAGGGCCGAATGGCCTCCTCCTGCACCTATTTTCTATGTTTCTATGTTTCTATGTCACCGTGTTGTCCAATGCACATTTTCTCTACTTGGTTTTAGCTACAACTCCACACAATTCCTGCGCCATCTGTTCCCAATAATCTAAATAATGGCTTTGCCCTTTACGTTAACTGCAGCTGTGGAGGATTTGCAACAATGGCCAGGATCACAGAGCAATTTAATACAATTAATGTTAATGAAAGAAGTCAGGTGAAATGATGAGTATATTTCACTGTCTGGCTGAAGTAATTGGCTGATCTAAAGCAACTCTGTTATTGAGTTAACTCCACAGAGGCTCCATGGTAATTCAGCTGCACATCCCAGTTTTAGATAATAATTCTATTTTTATCCACTTTTCAGATCATTTTATATCATTAAACACTTCCGAGGCGGCATATTGGTGATGTTATTGGATTGGCAACCCAGCAGATGGAATTAACAACCCGTTGATGAGAGTTCAAATCCCACTTTGGATTTTAAATTCAGACATTAATCTGAAATTTTAAAAGCCCGTGTTGTGATAATGATGAAGATGCAGCAGGGGCGGTGAATTCTAATGTTCTCTGATATTCTTCCCCGTCTGGTATGACCTATATCTGATTGACTTAGTGGGAGAGTCCAGGACTAGAGGTCATAGCATCAGAATTAAAGGACATTCCTTTAGGAAGGAGATGAGGAGAAATGTCTTTAGTCAGAGGGTGGTGAATCTGTGGAATTAATTGCCACAGACGGCGGCGGAGGCCAAGTCAGTGGATATTTTTAAGGCAGAGATAGATAGATTCTTGATTAGTGCGGGTGTCAGGGGTTATGGAGAGAAGGCAGGAGAATGGGGCTGAGAGGGAAGGATAGATCAGCCATGATTGAATGGCAGAGTGGACTTAACCATATAACCATATAACAATTACAGCACGGAAACAGGCCTTCTCGGCCCTTCCAGTCCGTGCCGACCATTTATTTTCCCCTAGTCCCATCTACCTGCACTCAGACCAAACCCCTCCATTCCCTTCCCGTCCATATACCTATCCACTTTACTTTTAAATGCTAAAATCGATCCTGCCTCCACCACTTCTGCAGGAAGATCATTCCACACAGCCACCACTCTCTGAGTAAAGAAGTTCCCACTCATGTTACCCCTAAATGACTTGATGGGCCGAATGGCCTAATTCTGCTCCTATCACATGAATTTATCGAAATGTTTTAAGAAACAGGCAGGCACATGGATAGGACAGGTTTAGAGGGATATAGGCCAAATGCAGGCAAGTGGGTCAATTGTGAATGGGTCACCTTGGCCGCTGTGAGCAAGATGGGCTGAAGGGCCTGTTTTCACATTGTAAGACTCTAATGGACTCGGCTATTTGAGTGAAACGAATATTGACCGCAGGGGCTCTTAGTGTCAATGCAAACAATTGGCCGCTCTATCTGATGGATGGCGCTGTCAGCTTACCTTACTGATATAATTCAGTACATGAGGAAGTGACTAGGATGCTCCCATAAGCAAGGTCACACATTGGATTCTCTTCCAGCTCCAGAACAGAGCAATCTGTATGTTCAATCTCACTTTGATAGATGTTAGTAGCTTTTAAAGAGATACCATCCAGTTCAGTATTTCGTTCCACTGAGTTCAATGTTCAGCAGTGTTCAATATTAACATCTATAGTGTTCAGGTGTCGAGTCACGTTATATCATCCTGAGTACAGTATCCAGTTTCTTTGATCATCGTTACTTTTGTGCATATCCTTCATTCATTTGTGCTATATCTCTCTATATCACCGTCTATATCTCTCGTTTCCCTTCCCCCAACTCTCATAGAAACATAGAAACATAGACAATAGGTGCAGGATTAGGCCATTCGGCCCTTCGAGCCAGCACCGCCGTTCAATATGATCATGGCTGATCATCCACAATTAGTATCCCGTTCCTGCCTTCTACCCATATCCCTCGATTCCATTAACCCTAAGAGCTATATCTAACTCTCTCTTGAAAACATCCAGTGAATTGGCCTCCACTGCCTTCTGTGGCAGAGAATTCCACAGATTCACATCTCTCTGGGTGAAAATGTTTTTTCCTCATCTCAGTCCTAAATGGCCTACCCCTTATTCTTAACTTTCAGATTCTCCGCCTGAAGAAGGGTCTTGACCTGAAACGCCACCTATTTCTTCTCTCCAGAAAAGCTGCCTGACCCGTTGAGTTACTCCAGCTTTTTGTGTCTTTTTTCCAATTTAAAGCAGTTATCCATTCTGCAGTTCCTTCTTACACTTTCAGTGTCAGATCTGTTTATTTACCATGAGGTAAACGTTAGTCTTCAAACCCCCACATAGACGGGACACTGATGCTGAATAAATCTGCTCTGAGATCGAACGCTGCCAATATTCCTCCAGAATTATTCCTCAGGGTAAAAGAAAAACCAGTATCAATGCTGCATCTCAACCTCATCTATTGCATCTGCTGCTCTAGATGTCAGCTGCTCTACATAGGTGAGACCAAGCGTAGGCTTGGTGATCGCTTCGCCCAACACCTCCGCTCGGTCCGCATTAACCAACCTGATCTCCCGGTGGCTCAGCACTTCAAATCCCCCTCCCATTCCCAATCCGACCTTTCTGTCCTGGGCCTCCTCCATGGCCAGAGTGAGGACCACCGCAAATTGGAGGAGCAGCACCTCATATTTCGCTTGGGCAGTTTGCACCCCAGCTGTATGAACATTGACTTCTCTAACTTCAGCTAGTCCTTACTTTCTCCTCCCCTTCTCAGCTCCTTCCCCCCCCCCCCCCACATCAGTCTGAAGAAGGGTTTCGGCCCGAAACGTTGCATATTTCCTTCGCTCCATAGTTGCTGCCTCACCCGCTGAGTTTCTCCAGCATTTTTGTCTACCTCTGATTTTCCAGCATCTGCAGTTCCTTCTTAAACATCAATGCTGGAGTCAGTATTGGGTCTAATATCAGATAACACTTCTCTAACCCTTGCTTTCCCTCTCTCGCCATCCCACCCCCTTCCTAGCTCTCGGACCAGTCTGACCCCCCCTTCCCCGAATGTATTTTACCTCTGCACGCTTCGTTGTCGCCTTCTCCTCGCTAACAACGATCTATTCTACATTTTCCTTGATCTCCATCCACTTTGATGTCTCATTTCACACCTTACATTTCCTTATCTCTGTGTAAAGCTCTCTCTCCTGACTATCCGTCTGAAGAAGGGTCTCGACACGAAATGTCACCCACTCCTTATCTCCAGCGATGCTGCCTGTCCCGCTGAGTTACTCCAGCTTTTTGTGTCGATCTAATATCAGATGAGCTTGATGTTCCTTTTATTCACAAGGAAGAAAATGTCATGACCATTACAGTCTTGGTAGATGAGGGACTACTCAGCCCCAACTCTACTGAACACACTTTCATTCATTCATTCAATCCAGACCCTGTGGTATTTTAGAACATAGAACATAGAGAAGTACAGACGCAAAATGCTTGAGTAACTCAACGGTGGAGTTGGTGCCTCGCAGCGCCAGAGACCCAGGTTCGATCCTGACTACGGGTGCAGTCTGTACGTTCTCCCCGTAAACTAAAACTAAATTGAATAAACTTTGGAAGAAGCTGAAACAGCGGTAAATTTCCCAAAATCCAGTGATTGAGTGGAGAAGTCAGTGCATTCAGTTGACCAGTAAAAAATCTCATGGTGTCCTGTACAGCAGTGGCTTCATTAAAGGGAGGTTTAATGAAGTCTATTGGTATTCATTTTGCAAGAATTCTATTAATAATTAATTGCGTAGGAAGGCCATTTTAATTTCACTTGGCAATATCATTGTCCAAGCTCATTAATGCATGCTGGCTTCGGTAAAGTCGTCTTATTACAATCAAAGGATGAAAGAACTAGAAAAATCAATTAAAGTCCTTTAATAATACTGTCTTTCCTTTAGTTGCATTTTAGAATTGGGCAGTTATAGGATATCAGGAATTTAGTAAAGAGTTTAATGTCTTGTTAAGGGTTGAGGGGGGCATGGTGGGGCAGTGGTGCATTTGCTGCCAGAGACCCGGTTCGATCCTGACTACGGGTGCTGTCCGTACGGAGTTTGTGCGTTCTCCCCGTGACCTGCGTGGGATTTCAATTCCCGGTTCATTGGCTTAAATAAAATCTCTAGGTGTTGTTCTTGAACATTATTGTGGATAAAGGTGTTAAATCTATGACTCAGTTGAACATTAAGAGTCATCTGACTCTATTTTAGCAACAAACAGATGCAATTTCATGATGTGCTGCTGCGACTGCAATAATGTGATGTGATAATAAGGGAACCATTGACGTTGAAGATACAGCTTGGAAACAGGCCCTTCAGCCCACCGAGTCCGCGCTGACTAGCTATCACCCCTTCTTAGGCCCCCTTCAGACATGGCTGACCATGGGTGTCTCCAGGGTTGGAGGACGCCTGTGCGTGACTTTGTTTAACGTGGGGAGACTGGTGCACAGACAGCCACCCCACGGTCCTTGACAGATCTGGGTCAGGATCCAGTGGCATGGAGTCCAAGACGACCGGAGACACTTTTCTGCTGCCGCCTTCATCCGCCTTCCCAGCCGTTGTGACGCTCCACTAAGGTCAGCCATCGTCCTCCGCCTGTTCCACCATTGCTCTTTGTCAGAGACCTCCCCCTTGACCTTACCGCCATGGGTGAGCTACCAGAAGCATCGCTCCAGATGGCATCGCTCTCAGGATCTCAGGACCACACAAGCTTCTCCACCACGATAGGAGACAATCCAGGTAGAATCACCCCTTACACTAACACTACCCTACATTCTAGTTGCAACTGTACCCTTCGACCAACCTTGCTAACATACAGTATATCAGATGGCTTACAGGATGTGTGATTGTAAGACAAGCCAATGCAGGCATGTCACCTCCATTTGAGCCAGATAGTCACGCTGCACACAATCACCAAACAGGTAATGCACATCAAGTTTCCATTGACAGTGATCCCATCTTATTCTCCCCACAATCCCACTAACGACCTCAAACAGCAACAAAGAGGGTCCCGGCGAAAGGGGGCGGCCGAGAGATCAAATAGAGCAGCGGTAGAGTTGCTGCCTGACAGCACCACAGTCCCTGGTTCGATACTGACTACGGGTGCTGTCTGTACGGAGTTTGTACGTTCTATCCGTGACCTGCGTGGGTTCTCTCCACGTGCTCCAGTTTCCTCCCATAATCCAAAAAAACTTACAGGTTTGTTGACTAATTAGCTTCAGTAAAATTGTAAGTTGCTCCTAGTGTGTGTCGGATAGTGTTAGTGTGGCAATGTTACAACTTTTTGAGATTTTAAAAATCAAGTCTGCAATTTATCCCATCAGATAAAGCATAAAAAGAAGTTTAATTTGACACCTAATTCTCATTCATATCTTCAATATTAAAAAAAGTTATGGCCATTTTCATACTCAGAAATTAGCATCTTGTTCCCTATTGCTTTTCCATTGACTTAACTCAAAAGCTGTGATCAATTATTCAGTTATTACAGATTGAAGCATTCTGAAACAAATATGAAACATTCTTACTTGGATGACCTGAAATTAAAGCATATAATTAGTTAGTTATCTAACTGTAGCTAATTACAAAATTCAATTACTAGATCTAAATATCTATCCATTTCTTAAGAAAAGGTTAACATTTTTAAAAAGCCTAAGTGTCCAAATAACATTCACACAAGAATTCACACTATAACATGATTTTTAAATCTCATTGTCATGAATTTATAGGCCAAATAGAAGGAATTTAGTGTTTAATTCCTGTAAATTAGTGGCCATTTAAATCAACTTGCGAGTGGGTTTTTGTTGAACGCGATGGATTGGAACGTTGCAGTTTGCGGTGAATTTAACCCCCTGTCGGCAGGAAAAATACTGCTGATTCGTATATTTTCTATGTCACCTTTTCGCAACATGAAATTTTGATTAAAGGCTTCCTAAGAAGTACGTTTTTATGTAAAAATAAACTACCTTCTTTTGTCCCCAACGTGAGATCCATCCCGTTGTCGGCGTTTACGGCTTTAGAAGATGATTTTTAATTCACTCTAGTAATTAAATTATCCAGCGTAGTTTAAAAATAACTCCATAAAACCAATGTTGGAGCGATTTCTCTACAGCAACTAAACCCCCTGAGATTAATCGATTTGAATAGTCTGGAGTAAACGGCATTTTAAACCCGCCCCCCTCTCAAAGGCACCAAAGTCGCGCACACGGGCAGTGGCAGAACTGCAGCGCCGCTAAAGGTAAGTTTTGTAACGTACCTAGTTAGTGTGCGGTGATCACTGGTCGGTGTGGACTCAATGGGCCGAAGGGCCTCGTTCTACGCTTTATCTCCAAAATAAACTTTAAAATAAACTAGCGTGTTGCAAAAGACAAAAATAACTTATCAAATGTAGAAGCTGATTCAAATTATATGACACATTTTCTGTGAAGAAAGATGTAAAAATATTCAGGAGGTGGCTAAGTTTGCCAGAAGGTGCATATATTTCTATGTTCCGCTTCAAGCAGCTGTGGATCTGAGAAGACAATGAGTGCATTGGAATGTTCAAGTTGTCAAAGAAGCTGTGAGAATATCCTTGAAAAGACACAAAGAGCCTCAGGAACTCAGCGGGTCAGGCAGCATCTGTGGAGAACATGGATAGGTGACGTTTCACAGAGTGCTGGAGTAACTCAGCGGGTCAGGCAGCATCTGTGGAGAATATGGATAGGTGACGTTTCGCAGAGTGCTGGAGTAACTCAGCGGGTCCGGCAGCATCTGTGAAGGGAAGAAATGGGCGACGTTTCGGCTCGAGACCCTTTGGGTCTCGGCCCAAAACGTCGCCCATTCCTTCTCTCCAAAAAGAAGTGATTTTTCAAATTGTGCCAATTACTAAGGGTGTGGATTATCAGATATTATGGTATTCTGGAGAGAAGGAATGGGTGACGTTTCACAGAGTGCTGGAGTAACTCAGCGGTTCAGGCAACATCTCTGGAGAATATGGATAGGTGACGTTTTGGGTAGGGACCCTTCTTCAGAGGATCCCTTCTTGCTACTGAGGGAGTACAGTGTAGGTTCACCAGGATAATTCCTGGGATGGCATCACTGACACATGATGAAAGAATGGATCAACTGGGCTTGTATTCACTGGAATTTAGAAGGATGAGAGGAGATCTTATAGAAACATCTACAATTCTTAAAGGATTGGACAGGCTAGATGCAAGAAAAATATTCCCGATGTTGGGGGGGGAGTCGAGAACCAGGGGTCACACAGTTTAGGAATAAGGGGTAGGCCATTTAGGACTGAGATGAGGAAAAATATTTTCACCCAGAGTGTTGTGAATCTGTGGAATTCTCTGCCACAGAAGGCAGTGGAGGCCAATTCATTGGATGTTTTCAATAGAGAGTTAGATTTAGCACTTAGGGCTAACGGAATCAAGTTATGTGGGGAGAAAGCAGGAACGGGGTACTGATTTTAGATGATCAGTCATGATCATATTGAATGGCCGTGCAGGCTCGAAGGGACAAATGGCCTACTCCTGCACCTATTTTCTATGTTTCTATGTAATAAATAATTCATACCTATTTTTCCTCTCCCCGGGCTCTTGACAATTTTATTCATTCAAGACAATGTGATTAAAATCAATCTGGAGATGCAAAGATATTTTTACGACACAAAATGCTGGAATAACTCAGCAGACCAGGCAGCATCTCTGGAGACAAAGGATGGTGATGTTCTTGGGAGCCAAGAAGGGTCTGGACGCGAAACATCACCTGTTCCTTTTCCCCAGGGATGTTGCCCAACCCGCTGAGTTACTCCTGCATTTTGTGTCTATCTTCCTTAAAGATGTCAGAGGGGTGAAGGCAAGTGAATGGGGTTAGGAGGGGGAGATAGATCACTCATGATCGAATGACGGAATAGAGTAGATGGGCCGAATGGCCTTAAAGCTGGTGTGGTGACTTGAGACGAGTGGCTGATTCAGTGACAATTCTGTGCCTCATCTTGCTCCATTGCTTCTAATGACACCAGTAATTTTAATTGAAGTTCCTTAAATTGCTTGGCCCCTTGAGCTTATCAAAGCACTTCTCTGCATTAAATCACATTCCCTATTTACAAGCTCATTCTCTAAACATCAAATTAGCTTGAACCAGTTTTCTCCTTATCGCTAATCCTTGTACAATTTTTCACTTCAGTTTAAGGATGCTATAATACTGTCAAAATAATTATCAAAATAATGAACCATGAAAGACCAGTTCAGTTCAGTTTAGTTCGTTGTCACGTGTACCGAGGTACAGTGAAAAGCTTTTGCTGCGCGCTAACCAGTCAGCGGAAAGACAATACATGATTACAATCCAGCCATTTACGGTGTACAGATGCATGATAAGGGAATAACATTTAGTGCAGGGTAAAGCCAGTAAAGTCTGATCAAAGATAGTCCGAGGTGGGAGATTGCAACCTTCACGTGGTCCGCCCTGTTTCGACGAATGCAATCAACCCGGCGTGCACAATCAAACAAGATCAAATAGAACAAGTTGCCCGACAACTTTAGGCTGTGCACGCCATACGCAAGAAGAAAAAGAAAGATAGTCCAAGGGTCACCAATGAGGTAGATAGTAGTTCAGCGCTGCTCTCTGGTTGTGGTTGGATGGTTCAGTTGCCTGATAACCAAGCCTTGATCCTGGGACATTAATGCAATGGATTCATCCTGTGAAGAACTGCTGACCGTTTGAATAAACAAGTAATTATTGCCCACCAGTTCTGTGATAATTCACATCAACATGGGCGGCACGGTAGCGCAGCGGTAGAGTTGCTGCCTCGCAGCGCCAGAGACCCGGATTTAATCCTGACTACGGGTGCTGTCCTTTATCATCAATACTTTTTTGCAAATCTTTCATTCATTGTTCTTTATCTCTCCACATCACCGTCTATATCTCTCGTTTCCCTGATCCCTGACCAGTCTGAAGAAGGGTCTCGACCCGAAACGTCGCCTATCTCCTTCGCTCCTTAGATGCTGCTGCACCCGCTGAGTTTCTCCAGCTTTTTGTGTAACCCTACGGGTGCTGTCTGTATGGAGTTTGTACGTTCTCCCCGTGACCTGCGTAGTTCCCTCGGAGATCTTCGGTTTCCCCCCACACTTCAAAGACGTACAGGTTTGTAGGTTAATTGGCTTGGTATAATAACATTTTAAAATTGTCCCTAGTGCGTGTAGGATAGTGTCAGTGTGCAGGGATCGCTGGTCGACGCGGAGTCGAGGAGCCAAACGGCCGTTTCCGCGCTGTATCTCTAAAATTAAACTAAAAATATAATTTCCGTTTGCAGTGTTAAGGTAATGGCCTTTATGTTAAGACACGAGAATTTGAGTAAAAACGTATTAATTGTTTAAACGCTTTATGACTCGCATCTATTGGGCATTGGACAATTGCAATCCAGAGTTCCCCTTGCCAACCATCAACAGAAATAATATATTCATAAAATGGATAAATATGCCCAGAGCTGAGCTGTACAAATCAGGCTAAAGTTAGCAATTACTCAGAGCGTAGAAAAATAATGAATTGAACACAACTAGTTAGCAATGACAAAAAGATCAAGGGAGACATCCAGGGATTACTGTGCGGAGTTATAGAGTGCATCAGTGTGGAAACAATCCCTTGGGCCCAACTTGCCCACACTGGCCACATGTTCCATCTACACTAGTCCCACCTGCCTGTGTTTGGTCCATATCCCTCCAAACCTGTCCTATCCATGTACCTGTCTAACTGCTTCTTAAATATTGTGATAGTCCCAGCCTCAACTACCTCCTCTGGCAGCTGGTTCCATACACCCACCACCCTGTGTGTGAAGATGTTACCCCTCAGATTCCTATTCAACCTTTTCCCCTTCACCTTGAACCTATGTCCTCTGGTCCTCGATTCCCCGACACTGGGCGAGAGACTCTGTGCGTCTGTACTCCAGTTTCATGTCTTTTACAGTAAAAACTTTTTTTTTTCCATGACATCAAACTTTTTCCATAGGTCATAGGTCACCGTTCCCTGACTTCAGAACCTTTCCTTAAACAAAGAATTCCTCTGAAGCGAACTCCTTCAGCAAACAACCTCATCGAGATCAACATATTATTTACCGAGCAAGACTGATATGACCTTTGCAAGCCATGCATTACAATTGAACGTTGTTGATTTTTATAATCTTTATTAAATTAAACTGTGTTTATGGCTTTTGTTTTGTTAATAACTCTCTGACTGCTTGGTAAGGTCTGGCAGTTTATTGTCACAATGTACCTCAAGGCTGCTCTCTAGTTGTTGGTGGGATGGTTCAGTTTTATTATTAATATTTAATGTTTTATGCGTCATTCCTAACTGTCACTGTATGTCACGTTGTCACTTGCGGATGGAGCACCAAGGCAAATTCCTTGTATGTGAATACTTGGCCAATAAACATATTCATTCATTCATTGCCTGATAACAACTCGCCCGCCAAATGCTTTAAGTCATAAAATGACACTGAATCTGAAGATGGGTCCCGACCCAAAACATCACCTATCCATGTTCTCCAGAGATGCTGCTTGACCTGCTATTCCAGCACTTTGTGGCTTTTTGCATAAACCAGCATCTGCAGTTCCTTGTTTCCACAAATGACACTGGATTGCGGTGCAGCGTGTGGTATTGCACTTTAACTATTTAAGGAACTGAGGACAAACTTTTTTTACGTTGCTATGGCAATATTAAAGTCAAATTCAAGGTGGAAATCTATATTTTGATGGTAATTAATCTTGTGGAGCAGCTAATTAATTCTCTTGGCCCGATTGCCTTGCAGGTATTTCGTCTTTGCTTTGGGTCCTATCCATCAGCTGTGGACAGTGAGCTGGACAGTGATAATTGGGATGCATTTGGTGCCGGAGAGAAACTCATGCAGTTAGAGGTAAAGTCTCGTTGCATCTCGTGGAAGGGCACGTATGTTGGAGCAGGGGTAGAACCTGCTCCGCTGTTTAAAGATTATTGACAATGAAACGCCATTAAACTGGCATGTTCATAAGTTCATAAGTGATAGGAACAGACTTAGGCCATTCAGCCCATCGAGTCCATTCTGCCATTCAATCATGGCTGAACTATCTCTGCCTCCTAACCCCATTCTCCTGCCTTCTCCCCATAACCCCTGACACCCGTATTAATCTAGAATCTATCGATCTCTGCCTTAAAATTATCAAATGACTTGGCCTCCATAGCCTTCTGCGGCAATGAATTACATTGATTCACCACCCTCCGACTACCTGTTCCCCTGAAGGTGTGTGTTTTTTCACCTCTACATATTGTCTGATGGGAGAGGGGAGAAGAGGGAGTGGCCGGGGTGCGACTCGTCCTTGATGATGCTGCTGGCCTTGCCGAGGCAGCGTGAGGTGTTAATGGAGTCAATGGAAGGGAGGTGGGTTTGTGTGATGGTCTGGGCTGCGTACAAAGGAATACAAAGGAGTCTAGAATGGCCAGGTGTAAATATCTTAGCTTAAGTGCTAGAGATTTAGGATAAACAAGAAGAGAAAGGGTGGCAATGTGGGGCAAGGGCACGGTGGCGCAGCGGTAGAGTTGCTGCCTCACAGCGCCAGAGACCCGGGTTCCATCCTGACTACGGGCGCCTTCTGTACGGAGATTGTACGTTCTCCCCGTGACCTGCGTGAGTTTTCACCGAGATCTCCGGTTTCCTCCCACAGTCCAAAGATGTACAGATTTGTAGGTTAATTGGCTTTGAAAAAGATTGTAAATTCTCCCTAGAGTGTGTAGGATAGCGCTAGTGTGCGGGGATCGTTGGTCGGCGCGGACTCAGTGGGAATAATTGGGTAAAGAAAAGGGATTGAATGGAATCATGAGGACCTTCATGTTTCAGGAACATCTTCTGGGAGGATGGCGGAAGATCGAAGGAGGACTTATACACAAGGCACTAAGTGAACCAGGGAAAGTGACAAATCGACAAAAGCTGGTCCAACTGTTGGCGCAAGCGCTTGGCCTGGCAGGGTCCAGTAATTCCACCGATGGCTATGATCCACAGGGACTTGTTGGGGAGATGGAGGTAATGTCATGGTTCAATCGTTCCTTTATTGCCACATGTACCAAGTGAAATACATTTTTTGCATGGACATTAGTGCGATTATTGCCATGCGTAATGGCAATCACCGGTTATGTACCCCACGCATGTAAACAGCCCACTGAGTCCTCATGCAAGTGTAGTTTAGAGATACAGTGCGGAGTATCTGAGATGGACAATAAACAATAGACAATGTGTGCTGGAGTAGGCCATTCGGCCCTTCAAGCCAGCACCACCATTCAATGTAATCGTGGCTGATCATCACCAATCAGTACCCCGTTCCTGCCTTCTCCCCATATCCCCTGACTCCGCCATCTTGAAGAGCTCTATCTAGCTCTTGAAAGTATCCAGAGAACCGGCCTCCACCGCCCTCTGAGCAGAGAATGTCACAGACTCACCACTCTCTGTATGAAAAAGTGTTTCCTCATCTCCGTTGTAAATGGCTTATCCTTTATTCTTAAAGTGTGGCCCTTGGTTCTGGACTCCCCCAACATCAGGAACATGTTTCCTGCCTCTAGCAATAGACTGAGGTACACTGAGTACGCTCAGACCAGAGATTACTGCGTACATGGGCACTGGCACTAACACTATCCCAGACCCGCGTCTGGGGCCTGTGACCTGGGGTACTTTGTAAGCACCCTTTAGGTGGCCACTATTTGCATACCTTGGGTATGCAAGCAAAGAATTTCACTGTGACTTGTCACACGTGGCAACAAAGTGTTCATCCATCCATCCATCCATCCATCCATCCATCCATCCATCCATCCATCCATCCATCCATCCATCCATCCATCCATCCATCCATCCATCCATCCATCCATCCATCCATCCATCCATCCATCCATCCATCCATCCATCCATCCATCCATCCATCCATCCATCCATCCACACACTAGGGATATCAAAGCCAATTAACGCTATTCCCTTTATCATGTTTCTGTACACTGTGAATTTGTTTTTCCAGAATATTCTGTTTGTGCCCAACGTGTTGGAATCCTTGACGTGCAACGATGAAAAGGATGACCTGCAGAAGGTGCTGATGATCCCAGCATCTCAGACGGCCCGGCTGAACCACTACCGAGGAGTTGTGTGTAACACCAGCACCAGAGTGCGGAAGGAACACTTTCAGCAACTCGCCCACGAACTGAAAAGACAGGTGGACATCCGGAAAATTGTGGAGAAGGTGAGATCCCATCAAAATATAATTTTTGGGGAAAAAAAGCCCAATATTTGTTTCGTTTTTTACATGGACTTCATTGAAGCTCACGGGCCAGGACAGGGTTCGATTCATCCAGTTAATGCAGTGGTTTTGGACTTTTGAAGAATGTTTTGTTGATGGGGAATATTTACGTGTAGGACTTGTACCGCAAGTTTGATTCTTTGTGCGTTCAGAGTGGCTCAATAACGGGGCAGTGTACAGCGTTTTATGAAGGAACATCATCCATGTTCTCCAGAGATGCTGCCTGACCTGCTGAGTTACTCCTGATAGACTTTGTGTCTATCCATGAATGTTGGTGGTGTGGGGAGAGGGTGATGGGGTCAAAGACATAGTAGATGCATTTAAGAAAGATTGCAATCAGTCTTCCAAAATGTATAAAGGATCTTCCAATGCCCCTTTGTGCATTAACCAGCACCTACAGTTCCTTGTTTCTACATCTTTCCTCTTTTCCGTATCCTTCTGTTCCCCATTCCATGTTTTTCTGTAGGGCAGTGTGTTCCAGCACCTCGGAATAAGATGTTTGCTTGGGGGGCAATTCATGTGAATCTGCCACCATTCTCATTGCCCTTTGCAACTAGAGTCATGGAATTACAGAGCCATAGACTGATGCAGCGTGGAAACAGGCCCTTCGACCCAACTTAAAAGCTGGAGTAACTCAGTGGGTGTTTTGTAATCAAACCATTAATAAGTATTAGGTGAACGACAAAGTATTTATTAAAACCTACCCAGAGAGAATATTACATCTTACAGACTGCCGAGCAAAGGGACCAGCAGGCTGTTATCAGTATCTGCATTCCTACTCAATATGGATGATCTACAGCGCGACAGGCAGCATCTCTGGAGTTGATACCCTTCTTCAGTCCTTGATTATACTGCTGGTCTGCATGGGTACAATCGAGTTATTTACAATGTATAGATACATGAAATCTGCAGGATGCTGGGTTGTAGATGAGTAATTTCACTGTCATTCTGTGCAGTTGAAGTTGAACGAGGTCAACCACACAGCAGTGCAGCATCATCTTCAGGCCCTGCTTGAAGACCTGGTCGAGGTGGAAAAGATTCTGAAAGACGTTGACGCGTTGTCGAGTCTGGCCAGACTGTTGCCCAAAGGAGCGTGCGCGGGGAAAAGCCCGTCCACCGCGGCCAACAGTAGCAGCTGGAGCAGCAACTTCACCACCGCCAACTCCACCGCAGAGGAGGGAGATGAGGCCCAGAAGGAGAACCCTCACACTCAGTTCTCAGCCTTTGTCCAGCTCTGGGCTGGTCTGCAGCCAATCCTCTGTGGCAACAACAGGTAAAAAGATCAAATCTACCTGTTAAACCTATCAGTAGTCAATCAGCACATATCAATCTCAAACCAATCTAAACCTCAGGCCTATCAGTAATCCTGATGAATGCATGAATGATATTAGACAATAGACAATAGGTGCAGGAGTAGGCCATTTGGCCCTTCGAGCCAGCACCGCCTCGATATTATAAATATTATCAGTTTTAGTTTCAGTTTAGTTTATTGTCTCGTGTACCGAGGTACAGTGAAAAGCATTTTGTTGCGTGCTATCCAGACAGCGGAAAGACAATACATGATTACAATCGAGCCATTTGCAGTGTACAGATACATGAGCAGAATTAGGCCATTCGGCCCATGAAGTCCACTCCGCCATTCAATCATGGCTGATCTACCTCTCCCTCCTAACCCCATTCTCCTGCTTTTTCCCGTAGCGGCTCGTACGAGTAAAAAGTAACTTTTTTTCATCACGAGTATTTTTAAACTCGTGGACATTTTTCACAGTGTTTACCGAGCCGCTACGAGTCATCCACGAACTCCTACAGACCCGCTACGGACAGGGGAAAACTGGGGAGAATTATCATGTACTGTGGGACAGGCCCTTTACCACAGGTACTTGTCTGTACGGAGTTTGTACATTCACCCCGTGACCACGTGGGTTTTCTCCGGGTGCTCTGGTTTCCTCCCACAAAGAAGCGCGTTTGTCCAGGCTGCCTGTACGGGAACAATATATTATTCATGTATGTTGTCTTTCCGATGTGTTAAATATCACCTCAGTGATTTCGGTTTTCTCTTTCCGGTCCAGAACGATAGAACCGGAGGCACTTAAGCAGGGAAACATGAGCTCATTGGGCTTCACCTATAAGGAACAACGCAACCTTGGGCTACTGGTGCATCTCATGACCACAAACCCCAAAATCCTCTACTCACCTGTTGGCACAGAGGTGGACAAAGTCATAGAAAAGGTAAGGCCGCAAGGAAAATGCATATTACATCCATGAACCCCCTGCACTTATTCTTTAGTCAGAGGGTGGTGAATCTGAGGAATTCATTGCCACAGAAGGCTGTGGAAGCCAAGTCAATTGATATTTATAAGGCAGAGATAGATAGATTCTTGATTAGTGTGGGTGTCAGGGGTTATGGGGAGAATGCAGGAGAATGGGGTTAGGAGGGAGAGGTAGATCAGCCATGATTGACTGGCGGAGTGGACTTGATGGGCCGAATGGCCTAATTCTGCTCCTATCACTTAAGACCTTATGACGTTAAATGATCCTTGTTGAACTGAGGCCACATAACAAGCGACATACAGAAATGAACAAATTATTCTGACAAATGCAATGTTTATGGGAACTCTTGCACAAGGAGAGAGGAGGGAAATTGTTGTCTAATTAGTCTACAAGCACATTCTATTACAAAAAATGGAAAGGAGAAATTTTAAATTGCCAAGGCCATGAAAGATGACAGCTGTGCTATTGATGTAGGTTTTGTGAGCAATAGAAGACAAATGTAACATGATCAAAATGAGTTATAAAGGCTACTGTTGCAAAAAAGATCAATGTTACACCAGCAACTTGTGATTTGTTCATTGTGTAATTACTGCACAGTAGTAAACAATATTTATCATAGTTCCCGTGGAAACAGTTATATTATGCTTGTGAAAAAGGAGTGTGGCACGGTGGCGCAGCGGTAGAGTTGCTGCCTCGCAGCGTCAGAGACCCGGGCTCGATCTCAACTACGGGTGCTGTCTGTGTGGAGTTTGCACGTTCTCCCCGTGACCTGCGTGGATTTTCCCCGGGTGCTCTGATTTCCTCCCACACTCCAAAGATGTACCGGTTTGTAGGTTAACTGGGTTGGTATAAATGTAAAATTGTCCCTAGTGTGTGTAGGATGGCGTTAACGTGCAGGGATTGTTGGTCGGTGTGCATTCGATGGGCCTGTTTATGCTGTACCTCTAAACTAAATGAAACTAAACTGAATGCCAACCAAATATCAACTTTAGACAGAGATTGTGAAATGGACTAAATGACATCATGAATGGAAAACCTGGTTCAGTTTTACAAGAATCTTATTTAAATGAATCTGCATCGAACAAAAATGTTGCTTGGTTGCATCTGTAATTCAAGGACAATTTTGTCCCAGCTGTTATCGGGCAACTGAACCATCCCACCACAACCAGAGAGCGGTCCTGATCTATTTAATTAGAGACCATCGGACTATCTTTGATCGGACTTTACTGGCTTCACCTTGCACTAAACGTTATTCCCTTTATCCTGTATCTGTACACTGTGAATGGCTCGATTGTAATCATGTATTGTCTTTCCGCTGACTGGTTAGCACGCAACAAAAGCTTTTCACTGTACCTCGGTACACGTGACAATAAACTAAACTCGAATTCTAACTGTACTTTGTAAAATTACTGTGATTTTCTTGTGCAGAATAGGGGCAAGACATATGGAGGGAGGGTACACAAAAAGCTGGAGAAACTCAGCGGGTGCAGCAGCATCTAAGGAGCGAAGGAGATAGGCGACGTTTCGGGTCGAGACCCTTCTTCAGACTCAGACTTCTTAAGACATATGGAGGGAGGGAGTTTAGTTTGTTTCCTAACTGTGTCATTCCATGGAATAGAACGTTAAGGCCAATTTTGCAAAAAATATATATATATGTATGAATCTAAACTTTTCAATAAACTAAACTGAACTAGACTAACCCAAGCTGACCACAAGCATCACCGTTGAGATGACGAATATCACGCTAAATCTCATTCAGAATTTTAAATTTATTTCCAAATTTTCTACACTGGTCAAAATAGCTTAATTTTTTTTTTGCCAAATTCCACATTAAACTCAACTGTAAGTGTTTTGTTTTACTTTAAGATCCAGGACTAAGAGGTAAATTGGTAGGGAACGTTGCCTTGGCAACACAGCCACCAGAATCCACCCACACTCCACCTGCATTCACACTGAGCTCAATAATTGGCTGACCTTCTAAGGTGCCGACTTGTATCCCTCACAGTACAGACACACACAGTGTAGATTCTTGGGTTCATTTCCTAATAAGACATAGGAGCAGAATTTGGCTATTCAGCCCATCGAGTCTACTCCACCATTCAATCGTGGCCGATCTATCTTTCCCACTCAACCACATGTAGTTTAGTTTAGGGGTACAGCACGGAATCAGCCCTTCGGCCCACCCAGTCCGCACCGACCAGCGATCCACACACACCAACACTATCCTACACACACTAGGGACAATTTACATTTATACCAAGCCAATTAACCTACACACCTGTACGTCTCTGGAGTGTGGGAGGAAACCGAAGATCTCGGGGGAAAACCCACGCAGGTCAAGGGGAGAACGTGCAAACTCCGTACAGACAGCACCTGTAGTCAGGATGGAACCCGGTCTCTATCGTTGTGAGGAAGTGGGTCTACCACTGCGCCACCGTGCTGCCCCATTCTCCCGCCTTTTCCCCAAAACCTTTGTCGCCCTTACTAAAGAACCGGTCAATCTCCACTTTAAGAATACTCAATGACTTTGCCTGTACAGACCCATTCACCTCTCTTAGAAACATAGAAAAATAGAAATTAGGTGCAGGAGTAGGCCATTCAGCTCTTCGAGCCTGCACCGCCATTCAATATGATCATGGCTGATCATCCAACTCAGTATCCTGTACCTGCCTTCTCTCCATACCCTCTGATCCCCTTAGCCACAAGGGCCACATCTAACTCCCTCTTAAATATAGCCAATGAACTGGCCTCAACTATCCTCTGTGGCAGAGAGTTCCAAAGGCCCACCACTCTCTGTGTGAAAACAGTCCTTCTCATCTCGGTCCTAAAGGATTTCCCCCTTATCCTTAAACTGTGACCCCTCGTCCTGGACCTCCCCAACATCGGGAACAATCTTCCTGCATCTAGCCTGTCCAACCCCTTAAGTATCTCTTTGAAGATATTTCTCCTCATCTCCATTCTAAAGGCACATCATTTAATTCTGAGGCTGTGCCCTCTAGTCCTGGACTCTCCCATTATTGGATACATCCTCTTCACATTCACTTGATCCAGGTCTTTCTTTACTCGATCATTATTTACTTTGGACTTTACTTTAGACTTTAGAGATACTGTGCGGAAACAGGCCCTTCGGCCCAGCGAGTCTGGTCCGACCAGCAATCACCCCATACACGAGTACTATCCTACACACACTTGGGACAATTTACGGAAGCCAATTAACCTATAAATCTATACGCCTTTGGAGTGTGGGAGGAAACTGGAGCACCCGGAGAAAACCCACGCAGGTCACGGGGAGAACGTACAACGTTCGTACAGACAGCACCCGCAGGATGGAACCCGGGTCTCTGGCGCTGTGAGGCAGCGACTCTACCGCTGCACCACCGTGCCGGATATTCACTATTCATAATCTAGCCCCGCTTTATTTTTTTTTTTTTTAATATATTTTTATTACAAGCATAAACACTTCACAGCAACACGATTTGTTTATCATAGAAGCTTCTGGTCTTTTTATGGAATTTTTTAAGAGATAGAACTGAAAAGAAAGATCTATAAACTAATAGAGAGGAAGGGATAATGAGAAAAAACAAAAATCAAAAAAAAGAAAGAAAGAAAAATGACCAATAACAGTTTTGGAGATAGGTGCGTAGATTATGAGGCGTAGTTATTCATCCAATCCGGAGCTCGGGTTTCAGACCACCCTGCTTTAATTCTGAATCCAGAATTAGTACCTTCACTCGTAAGACTAGGCCGGTACTTCATGGTATCTTTATGATTTCACAGAGTTCTTTTCGAACAATAAACCAGATTTGAAGGAGATACAGGGAACTGCAGATGCTGATTTACCAAAAAAAAGCCCCAAATGCTGGAGTAACTGGTGGGTCTGGCAGCATCTCTGGAGAACATGGAGAGATTCGAAGCAGTTTTTATGAGATAATTAAGTATTTCTTTTAGAATATTAGTGCGGAAGTGTGCTTTGAATGTTATCAGACTTCCTATCAGGCAGCACGGTGGCGCAGCAGTAGAGTTGCTGCCGCACAGCGTCAAAGACCCGGGTTCGATCCTGACTACGGGAGCTGTGTGTACCGAGTTTGTAAGTTCTCCCCATGACCTGCGTGGGTTTTCTCCGAGATATTTAATTCCCTCCCACACGCCAAAGACGTAAAGGTTTGAAAGACTTCAAGTACTTAATTCACCAGCTATAAAAAAAAAGCCTATTCGAAAACAAAAGACTTGGACTGAGCCTCGGAATATTAAGCCTCTTGTTTATGCTTCACCAGTGTTATCAGTCCAGGCAGATTCATTCACTGTAACTGAAGTGGGTTAGATTAGGGAAAGTGAAACTCATGTTTTTTAGCACACGCCAAATTGTTGGCTCCACGAAAAATTCCAAGAAAGGAAATGTGTTGAGACGGAGTCCTATTTATTTGAAGTATTCTGGCCAATTATTCGTCACAAATCCAGTGCTAATTTTGTGGGCAGGATACTTCTGAGCTCTCGTCTTGAAAGACAATGAAATAAAAAAATGAAAAGTGGAGGCAGGTTCTCTGGATGCTTTCAAGAGAGAGCTAGATAGGGCTCTTAAAAATAGCGGAGTCAGGGGATTATGGGGAGAAGGCAGGAATGGGGTACTGACTGGGGATGATCAGCCATGATCACATTGAATGGCGGTGCTGGCTCGAAGGGCCAAATGGCCTACTCCTGCACCTATTGTCTGTTGTCTATTGAGATAAATGAAACGTGGCTGCTTGGCTTTCTTTGTGGTTTGACCTAACTCAATGTGTTTGATCCTTGCTGTAATAGCTGCTTAGATTGAATATCCCAGCAAATTTATAGCAAGCATTACATATAATACCAGTGGGAAACGCATCATTAGCATTTGCTTAGTGTACTCATTTCATTGGTGGCCATATGTCGTGGTACCTTTGTTGCTCTGAAGTGTTGTGAAGTGTCCCTGATGTGAATAATTTGGATCATTTCATCTCATCCCTGGCCTTTATTCCCTCTTATTTGCTGCATCATCAGTGCTCTTCATTCCTCCCCTTGGTTTGTTTTGCATTAGTATTCAATGTTTAGCCTTGTTTAGAGTGATACAGCGTGGAAACAGGCCCTTCGGCCCAACTTGCCCACACCGACCAACATGTCCCAACTACACTAGTCCCACCTGCCTGCATTTGGCCCGTATCCCTCTATACCTGTCCTATCCATGCACCTGTCTTAAACGTTGCGATAGTCCCAGCCTCAACTACCTCCTACGGCAGCTCGTTCCATACACCCACCACCTTTTTTTGTGAAAAAGTTCCCTATCAAGTCTTTCCCACCCCATCCTCACCTTAAACCTATGTCCGCTGGTTCTTGAAGACTTGCTTAATTTAGTTTAGTTTAGTTCAGAGATACAACGCAGAAACAGGTCCTTCAGCCCACCGAGCTCATGCCGACCAGCGATCCCCGCACATTAACACGACCCTACGCATATTAGGGATAATTTTACATTTACACCAAGATAATTAACCTACAAACCTGCGCGTCTTTGGAGTGTGGTTGGAAACTGATGATCTCAGAGAAAACCCACGCAGGTCACGGGGAGAACGTACAAACTCCGTACAGGCAGAACCCGTAGTCAGGATCGAACCCGGGTCTCTGATGCTGTGAGGCAGCAACTCTACCACTGCACCACCGTGCCGCCCTGGATGCAGTATAAAGGCAGCACCTGAACAGGGACTTGAACCCAGGACTCTCACATTAATAGTTTGATGTTCTACTGACCGAGCTATCCAGGACCTTGCTTCTAGTTTTTTTAGCATTGTCATTTGCAGTTGGGTATGCATGATGGAAATTCATATTGTCTGATGGTGATAATGTCACAAATGCAATTATTTGTTCGACACTAAACAGCTTAATGTTAGGAATGTATGTCTGAAGAAGGGTCTCGACCCGAAACGTCACCCATTCCTTCTCTCCAGAGATGCTGCCTGTCCCGCTGAGTTACTCCAGCATTTTGTGTCTACCTGCAGCTTAATGTTACATGCCCCAATACACCTGGGCAGTTTCCTCCAGCCCAGCTTTGCATCTTACAGATGTGCAAATGGAGGTGTAAAAGTTCCACAAGAAGACTTCCAGTCACAAATTAATTATTTAATAAGTGCTTAATAAAATGTAGTCAATTGATTGCATTAAATATCCCCAGTATGAGAGGAATAGATCGGGTAGACGCACAGAGTCTTGCCCAGAGTTGGGGGAATCGAGGACCAGAGGACATGGGTTCAAGGTGATGGGGAAAAGATTTAATAGGAATCCGAGGGGTAACTTTTTCACACAAAGGGTGGTGGGTGCATGGAACGAGCTGCCAGAGGAGATAGTTGAGGCTGGGACTATCGCAATGTTTGAGAAACAGTTAGACATGCTCATGGATAGGGCCAATTTGGAAGGATATGGACCAATTTGGAGGGATATGCGGGCAGGTGGGACTGGTGTAGCTGGGACATGTTGGATGGTGTGGGAAAGGGCCTGTTTCCACGCTGTATCACTCTATGTTTTTGTGAAAGTAAATTGCAAATAAATATACAAATGCACACAAAAATCAAGCCACGATTCCACAGAACAAATTGCCCAGTCAGCAGGTTTTGGTGAACAGGTTATTTCCTGTAAGTCACTCATGTGCAGAGGAATGTAGAAAGAGCTTATTAAGCATTTTTCTGAGGGATTAGATCTCTGATCAAAAGAAATGTTTTTAGTTTTTGGTCAGGAGCTTGACAAATTTATTCCGGAGTAGCTCACACCCACACAGCTCCTCACCCATCTCATTTGCTTCCTGTGGGAAAATTATTCGTGCAGTTAGAAGCACAGTGAGCTGGGAGTTATTTGTGGAGAGGTTGACAATAAACAATAGAAGGTAGACAAAAATGCTGGAGAAACTCAGCGGGTGAGGCAGCGTCTATGGAGCGAAGGAATAGGCGACGTTTCGGGTCGAGGCCTTTCTTCAGTAAAAATGACACTGGGCACGTCTAAAGCATAACGTACTGATTATATACAGCAATGTCTGCCGAGTTAACCAGGCGTTGCAGGCGTATAACACAGATACATTCAAAAATAAGTTGCTGGCAGTAACACCACAGATTTATTGAGCTGTGAGGCTCCATGATAAATGGCACAATTTCGACCGGTTCGCAGTTCCCTGCTGCTCCAGCTATTCGCTGTCAAAGGCATGATTTAAGGTGGAGGTGTTGTGTATTACTCTGCCCAGCACCCACACAGGAACCCATTCATCACTGAGTTATCATGGACTCTACACATCAATACAGATTGGAAGTGGAGTGCGGTAAGTAAGGCCGATGTGTGTGTATGCAAGCTGCAGCTCGGACTGTTGTAAACGCAGCAACATATCACCATCTTTCCTCTGCTAAAGAAAGATTTACACTGGAATAAAACATTAAATATATATATATGTGTGTGTTTGTGTGTGTGTGTGTGTTTGTGTGTGTGTGTGCGTGTATATCTGTGTGTGTGTGTGTATATCTGTGTGTGTGTATGTGTGTGTATATCTGTGTGTGTATATGTATATCTGTGTGTGTATCTGTGTGTGTGTGTATATCTGTGTGTGTGCATGTGTGTGTGTATCTGTGTGTGTATATGTATATCTGTGTGTGTGTGTGTGTTTGTATCTACGTGTGTGTGTGTGTATCTGTGTGTGTGTGTATGTGTGTATATCTGTGTATATTAAAATTAAAATGACGTACCTTTAGAGTGGAGATGAGGAATTTCTTTAGCCAGAAGGTGGTGAATCTGTTAAATGTATTGCCACACAGGTGTGGAGGCCAAGACATTGGGTACGTACGTCTAAAGCATGGCACCACCCCTTTCACTATGGACTCCTTGAATGCCTGGTTTATTTTTGAAATAAATAAAGGAAAAACATTTACACCCAGAGAGTTGTGAATCTGTGGAATTCTCTGCCAAAGATGGCAGGGGAGGCCAATTCACTGGATGTTTTCAAGAGAGAGTTAGATTTAGCTCTTAGGGCTAATGGAATCAAGGGAAATGGGGAGAAAGCAGGAACGGGGTACTGATTGTGGATGATCAGCTATGATCATATTGTATGGCGGTGCTGGCTCTAAGGGCCGAATGGCCTACTCCTGCACCAATGTTTCTGTGAATGTTCTGCAATTGCAGATTACATGCGATCGCTCCATTTATGCTGCAGACGTGAGTTGACCCCTTTGCTTTTGTCTGAATTTGTTTCTTTCTGCAGGCTAACGAAACATTTGCGTTTGTTGGGAACGTCACACATTACGCCAGAGTCTGGCTGAACATATCCTCTGAAATCCGTACCTTTCTGGAAGAAGGCAAGCTACAGAATCGCATCAGCTGGCTACAGCAAGTATGTGCTGCCATAACCTGGCTCTCTTCATAATTGTCACGTGTATACTAAATAGCAGACAAGGGTCAGCACCTTCTTGCATTATTTGTAAGCCAATGTAATCCTTTCATTGGGGTTGATGACAATTTATATGCTCAGTAGCAAATCTTTGATATTACCCATTTACCTCATTGGAGACCCACAGACTATCTTTGGTAAAATTGTAAATTGCCCCTAGAGCGTACGGAATATCCGATGGTTGGTGTGGACTCGTTTCCATGCTGATCTCAAAGGTTTAAAGTCTTGAACTACCATCTACCTCATTGATGACCCTCGGACTATCTTTGATCGGACTTTACCCTGCACTAAACACTATTCACCTTATTCCCTTTATCCTGTATGTGTACACTGTGGACGGCTCCATTGTAATCATGTATTGTCTTTCCGCTGACAGGTTAGCACGCAACAACAGCTTTTCACTGTACCTCGGTGCACGTGACAATAAGCTCAACTCAAACAACTCAAAAACTCAAACCTATTATTGGTTTTGAACAGGTTATTGTTGGTGAAATGATTCATTTTATTCTGATGATAGGCGATGAGATTTAGTTGGAGTTTCCAGTGGCAGAGATGAGTTAGTTTATTGTCATGTGTACCGAGGTACAGTGAAAAGCTTTTGTTGAGCGCTAACCAGACAAAGGTTGAAGGTGAAGGGGAAAAGATTTAATAGGAATCTGAGGGGTAACTTCTTCGCACAAAGGGCGGGGGGTATAAGGAACCAGCTGCCAGAGGAAGTATTTGAGGCTGGGACTATCCCAACGTTTAAGAAACAGTTAGACAGGCGCTTGGATAGGACAGGTTTGGAGGGATATGGGCCAAATGCAGGCAGGTGGGACTGGTGTAGATGGGGCATGTTGGTCGGTGTGGGCAGGATGGGCCGAAGGGCCTGTCCCCAACCTGTGTGACTCTATGACTCTTTGACAGCCCTAGGTTAGTATCGGTGAACCCGACACCTAGATTCACACGCTGTAGATAAGTCCAACATGTAAAGTCAAAGTCAAATTTATTCGTCACATACACCAACGTAGGTGCAGGGAAATGAATTTGCCAGCAGCGATACACTTAAAAACAGAACACACAATACGCAATAGAATTTAACACAAACATCCACCCCAGCATTCCTCACTGTGGTGGAAGGCAACAAAGTCAGCCATTTTAGTGACCAAGTCAATTAAGAACTAAAACCAGAAATGTATACTGTGACACAGTATCCACTGTAACAATGTTTAAAAGACATTTGGACAGGCACATGGTTGGGAAAGAAGTTTGAGATGAGTTTATTGTCACGTGTACGGAGATACAGTGCTAACCAGTCAATGGAAAGACAACACATGATAACAATCGAGCTGATTGTACAGATACAGGATAAGGGAATAATGTGAATAATGTTGAATGTACGATGAGGTCCAATATAGTCCGACCAAAGATAGTCTGAGGGTCTCCAATGATGTAGGTAGTAGTTCAGGACTACTCCTTAGTTGATGGTAGAATGATTCAGTTGCCTGATTCAATGCAGCTGGGAAGAAACTGAACCTGAATCTGTATGTGTGTGTTTGCAGGGGTACGTTGGGCTGGAGGGCTTGTTTCCATGTTGTATGACCATTTAACTTGTTGCTGTGCGCGAAAGCCTTTACCGATGTTTTGCTGCTCTGTGCAATGCATTCATTCTAGAAGCGCGGTGGTGTGAAGCAAAGCGTGGTGACACACAGCTGTTTGAGCTCTTGCTTGCTTCTGTTCTGTGTTGCAGTTCACCTCCGATTTGAAGAGGCGCCCGGAGATACTGAACGCCTCCGACAGCGATATCATCAGGAACTTCATCAACAGCAACTTCTCCATGCCCAACTCCAGCAGTCTGCTCCAGCAACTAGACACCATCGATAACGCAGCCTGTGGCTGGATCCAGTTCATGTCCAAGGTCAGAACATGATAGGACACAGAGTGCTGCAGTAACTCAGCGGGTCAGGCAGCATCTGTGGAGAACATGGATAGGTGACGTTTCACAGAGTGCTGCAGTAACTCAGCGGGTCAGGCAGCATGTGTGGAGAAAAGGAATAAGTGACGTTTGGGGTTGGACCCGTTCTACAAACATTGACTAAGGATTTTACAGTAGTTTAGTTTACAGATACAGCGTGGAAACTGGCCCTTCAGCCTACTGAGTCCTCGCCAATCAAAGATCGCCCCACACATGAACACTATCCTACACACACTAGGGACAAGGTAGATTTATACCAAGCCAATTAACCTACAAACCTGTACCCCTTTGGAGTGAGGGAGGAAACCTCGAAGATCTCGGAGAAAACCCACGCGGTCACGAGGAGAACGTACAAACTCCGTACAGACAGCACCAGTAATAGGGATTTAACCCGGGTCTCCAGAACCGTTACGCAGCAGCTCTACCCACCGCAGCAGCAGCGGCACCCAGCGTGCCATCCACGGAGCTCAGGAAAGGACACAAAGTGCTGGAGTAACTCATCAGGTCAGGTAGCATCCCTGGAGAACATGGATAGGTGTCATTTTTGGGTGGGGATCTTTCTTCAGACTGATGCAAAAGGGACCCTCCTGAAGAAGTGTCTCGACCCGAAACGTCACCCATCCGTGTTTCCCAGACAACCTGCCAGACCCATTGACATTCCTCAGCTTCCTGAAGTGGGAGCAAAGCAAAGAATTTCACCGTGACTTGTCCCATGTAACAATAAAGTAGAAATTCATTCATTCATCATTCATCATTCATGGAGTTACCCCAGCACTTTGAGTCGTATATTTAGCTTGGTGATCTTAGAGTCTGAGAGTTTGGTCCATATCCCTCCAAACATGTACCTGTCTAACTGTTTCTTAAACGTTGGGATAGCCCCAGCCTCTACTACCTCCTCTGGCAGCTTGTTCCATACACCCACCACCCTCTGTGTGAAAAGACTACCCCTCAGATTCCTATTACATCTTTTCCCCTTCACCATGAACCTATTTTCTCTGGTCCCCGATTCACCTACTCTGGGCGAGAGACTCTGTGCGTCTACCCGATCTATTAATCTCATGATCTTATACACCTCTATAAGATCACCCCTCATCCTCCTGTGCTCCATGGAATAGATTCTCAGTTGGCTCAACCTCTCCCTGTAGCTCAGGCCCTCTAGTCCTGGCAGCATCCTCGTGACTCTTCTCTGCATCCTCTCCAACTTGACAACATCATGGTGCCCAGAACTGAGCACAAATGCGGCCTCACCAACATCTGAAACAGCTGCAACATGACCTCGCAACCTCTGTACTCAATACTGATGAAGGCCAACGTGCCAACGTTCTTCTGTGAATGATTTTGTGCATTGTTTCCCCAGGTGAGCGTGGACATCTTTAAGGGCTTCCCCAATGAGGAGAGCATTGTGAACTACACCTTGAACCAAGCGTATCATGAAAATGTCACCGTATTTGCCAGTAAGTATTTTAGACAATAGGTGCAGGAGTAGGCCATTTGGCCCTTCGAGCCAGCACAGCCATTCAATGTGATCATGACTGATCATCCACAATCAGTACCCCGTTCCTGCCTTCTCCCCATATCCCCTGACTCCGCTATCTTTAAGAACCCTATTTAGTATCCAGAGAACCGGCCTACACCGCTGTGAGGCAGAGAATTCCACAGACTCTCAACTCTCTGAGAAAAAGTGTTTCCTCATCTCCGTTCTAAATGGCTGACACCTTATTCTTAAACTGTGGCCCCTGGTTCTGGACTCCCCCAAAATCGGGAACATGTTTCCTGCCTCTAGCGTGTCCGAACCCTTAATAATCTTATATGTTTCAATAAGATTTTGTTACACATGGCTTTGCTTTTTGGGGCAGTGGGCAGGTGCATGGGAAGGTAGACACTCCCGCCCCCACCAGTCTCGGGCAGATGGGGCTCGTCAGCCTGGGAAGGCAGTCCATCTAGGAGAGGGAAAACTCTGATTTAAAACCTCCACTGCCTTGTGGCCATATCCAGTCATGGAAAAAGCTCCAGTAGTAAACCTCAACAAAATCTGGAGTCGGACTCCTGAAGGCAGTTTGTCATTGTCTACAACCTCGCTCTGGCAGCTCCTGCGACGGCGCTGGTGCCAAACTGTAACGGCCCTGCTGTTCCTTTGGATCGATCAGCGACGTAGAGAGGGGGGACGTGCTGCATGGGCAACGGCCTGTCTGTCCTCCATATGACATCGATCGCCCAGGCTTGCATCCGACCAGGATGCATCACCCATGGTCAGTCATGACCCAGCGGGGCTACTACTATGTTACAGTACAGCCCATTTAACCATGATTGTAACAAACTGCGGGTTATCCTAGTGCCTCCTGTAATGTCACATGCGCATCACTTATCCAAGTAGTTTTGACTGCAACTATTTGGAGAATCAGAGATCACACAAACAAGGATTAGAGTTTAGACGTAAGACTACCTAATCTATTTCTCTCATGGTTTTATACATCTCTATAAGATCACGCCCTCATCCTCCTGCGCTCCAAGGAATAATCCCAAGGGTCCCAGCCTACTCAACTTCTCCCCATAGCTCAGGCCTTGGCAAAATCCTTGTAAAACGTTTCCAACTTGACAATATCTTTCCTATAAAATGTATCCTAATATGAAAGTAGCAATGACTGCCCCAATTTTGGGATGATATCTCAATCGAGATGATATCTTCCATCTACACCTCACGCTGCCTCGGCAAGGCCAGCAGCATAATCAAGGACCAGTCGCACCCCGGCCACTCCCTCTTCTCCCCTCTCCGATCAGGCAAAAGGTACAGAAGTGTGAAAACGCACACCTCCAGATTCAGGGACAGTTTCTTCCCAGCTGTTATCAGGCAACTGAACCATCCTACCACAACTAGAGAGCAGTCCTCATTGGTGACCCTCGGACTATCCTTGATTGGACTTTGCTGGCTTTACCTTGCACTAAACGTTATTCCCATGTACAGTACTGTAAGTATACTGGAATACACTGTAAATACACTGGTTAAGAAGGAACTGCAGATGCTGGAAAATCGAAGGTAGACGAAAATGCTGGAGAAACTCAGCGGGTGAGGCAGCATCTATGGAGTGAAGGTAAGAGGCGACGTTTCAGGTCGAGACCCGGAATGTTGCCTATTTCCTTCGCTCCAAAGATGCTGCCTCACCCGCTGAGTTTCCCCAGCATCTTTGTCTACCTGTAAATACACTGTACACTGTGGACGGCTCGATTGTAATCATGTATTGTCTTTCTGCTGACTGGTTAGCGCGCAACAAAAGCTTTTCACTGTACCTCGGTACACGTGACAATAAACTGAACTGAACTAACTGATATAATGCTTACAAAAATGATGAAAAATATGTGTGCTTCTTCCTCAAGGCGTGATATTTCAGACCAAGGAGGACGGCACCCTCCCCCCTCATGTGATGTTGAAAATCCGCCAAAACTCCAGCTTTACGGAGAAGACCAATGAAATCCGCCGCGCCTACTGGAGGCCAGGCCCCAACACTGGGGGCAGGTTCTATTTCCTCTATGGCTTTGTCTGGATCCAAGGTGGGTTCACAGCGATGTGGTGTGGCCTTTAAATCACTTGTCACCCCTTCAATTTCACCAGGGGGAAAGGAAAGTAAATCTATCCACAATCTGAAGAAGGTTCCTAACTGGATACGTCACCTATTCATGTTGTCCAGAGTTGCTGCCAGACCAGCTGAGTTACTCCAGCACTTCATGCTTTACTCAACATTCCAGCATCTGCAAATCCTTGTCGCTCTCACTCTGTGTGTGTGTGTGTGTGTGTGTGTGTGTGTGTGTGTGTGTGTGTGTGTGTGTGTAGCTCTCTGTCTCTCTCTGTCTCTCTCTGTCTGTCTCTGTCTCTGTCTGTCTCTCTGTCTCTCTCTCTCTGTCTCTCTCTATCACTCTGTCTCTCTCCATCTGTTTCTTTCTATATCTCTCTCTGTCTCTGTCTCACTCTGTCTCTATCGCTCTGTGTGTGTCTCTCTCTCTCTCTGTCACTCTCTCTCTCTCTCTCTCTCTCTCTCTGTCTCTCTCTCTCTCTCTGACTCTCTCCATCTGTTTCTCTCTCTGTCTCTCTCTCTCTGTCTCTGTCTCTGTCTCTCTATCACTCTGTGTATCTCTCTCTGTGTCACTCTGTGTGTCTCTCTCTCTCTCTGTCTCTCTCTGTCTCTATCTCTGTCTCCCTTTCTGTCTCTCTCTCTCCGTTTCTCTCTCTCTCTGTCTCTGTGTCTCTCTGTGTCTCTTTCTCTGCCTCTCTCTCTGTCTCTCTGCCTCTATCTCTCTCTGTCTCTGTCTCTCTCTGTCTCTCACTCATTCACTCACTCATTCACTCACTCATTCACGTGTCTGTCATTACAGATATGATGGAACGAGCCATCATTAATACGTTTGTGGGCCATGATGTGGTGGAGCCTGGGAACTATGTCCAGATGTTTCCCTACCCCTGCTACACTAGGGATGAGTAAGTATTTGTACAGTCGTGGGCATGTGGGAGAGGTGGGACACCTGCGAAACATAGACAATAGGTGCAGGTGTAGGCCATTCGGCCCTTCAAGCCAGCACCGCCATTCAATATGATCATGGCTGATCATCCATCTGTTCCTGCTTTTTACCTGTATCCCTTGATTCCGTTAGCCCAGAGAGCTAGATCGGCAGATGGTTGAACAAAGGCCAGAGATGAACACACGGAAATTGTGAAATAGAAGCAGGTGGGAAATATGAAGCTAGAGGAAAGGAGAATGGGTGAGGGGGGAAGGGTGAAGGGATGAATGGCCTGTTTCTATGCTGTGTCCCTAAACGTAAGAAGGACCATCGTGGTCATTGCCATTGCCTCCTCCAGGCAGCACAAGAGTCACAGAATGATACAGCATGGGAACAGGCCCTTCGGCCCAACTTGCCCACACCGGCCAACATGTCCCAGCTACACTAGTCCCACCTGCCTGCGCTTGGTCCATATCCCTCCAAACCTGTCTTGTCCATGTACCTGTCTAACCATTTCTTAAACGTTGGGATAGTCCCAGCCTCAACCACCTCCTCTGGTAGCTGGTTCCACACACCCACCACCCTTTGTGTGAAAAGGTTACCCCTCAGATTCCTATTAAATCTTTCCCCCTTCACCTTGAACCTGTGTCCTCTGGTCCTTGATTCCCCTACTCTGGGCAAGAGTGTGCGTCTGCCTGATCTATTCCTCTCATGATTTTATACACCTCAATATGATCTCCACTCATCCTCCTGTGCTCCAAGGAATAGAGTCCCTTAGTTCCACAATCAAATGAGGAGATTGGCTGATTTTATTGACGATATAGGGAGGTTGCAAAAGAATGGTTTCTATCATGTTCAGGGCGGCACGGTGGCGCAGCGGTAGAGCTATTGCCTCACAGCGCCAGAGATACGGGTTCGATCCCGAGTACGGGTGCTGTCTGTACGGAGTTTGTACGCTCTCACCGTGACCTGCGTGTGTTTTCTCAGATCTTCGGATTCCTCCCACACTCCAAAGACGTACAGGCTTGTAGGTTAATTGGTTTGGCATCAATTTTAAAAATGGTCCCTAGTGTGTGTAGGATGTGTTAGTGTGCGGGGATTGCTGGTCAGTGCGGACTAGGTGGGCCGAAGGGCCTGTTTCCACGTTGCATCTCTAAAACTGACACTAAAAACAGACCTAAAACCTCCTCCTAAGATGTGAGGTGCTCTGATTGAAAGGCCAAAGGAAGGCATTCCTTTTGCTCATCACCAGCTGGTTTTGTACGCCTGTTTATAAGTATATCTCGGAACCAATCAGAGAAAGTCTGAAAGCCTCAAATATAGCATTCTTGCTCTAATTCAATTTAACCTACCTTAGAAACCTCCCAACAGTACAATTTAAATAAACTGCATCGCTCACAAAACCCCAAGGAACAGTTTGAAAGCTGTCAATGTGCTGTGAATCCAATTGCTTATGATAACCACACTTTAGTTTAGTTTATAGATACAGCATGAAAACAGGCCCTTCGACCCACTGTGTCCGTGCCGACCAGGATCTATCTCTGCCTTAAATATATCCGCTGACTTGGCCTCCACCGCCTTCTGTGGCAAAGAATTCCACAGATTCACCTCCCTCTGACTAAAGTCATCCCATCCTAGGCAGAGGGTCAATTTACAGAGGCCAATTTACCTACAAACCATCACATCTTTGGGATATGTGATAAAACTGGAACACGTTGAGAAAACCCACAGAGTCCGCGCCGACCAGCGATCCTAGCACGCTAACACCATCCTACACACACTGGGGACAATTTATAATATTACAGATAGCCAATTAACCTACAAACCTGTACATCTTTTGAGGGTGGATGTAATCGGAGCGCCCGGAGAAAACTCACGCAGGTCACGGGGAGAACGTACAAACTCCGTACAGACAGCGCCCGTAGTCAGCAACGACCCCGGGTCTCTGGCGCTGTGAGGCAGCAACTCTACCGCTGCACCCATGTTCTTGCTCACAAATTGATTTGTTTGTCAAATCAAAAGCTGCCACAGATTTTTCTAAAGAATGTTAAGTTTAGTTTAGAGACACAGCGTTGAAACAGGCCGTTCGGCCCACCGAGTCCACGCTGACCAGCGATCCCCGCACGTTAACACTATCCTACGCACACTAGGGGGCGATTTGACATTGATGCCCAGTAGTAAAGTGTAGTTCTAATGAAAGATATTGTGTTCCCTTTCGTACAGTTTCCTGTTTGTGATCGAGCACATGATGCCCCTCTGCATGGTCATATCCTGGGTCTACTCTGTGGCGATGATGATACAACACATTGTCGCTGAGAAGGAACACAGGCTGAAAGAGGTGAGCTTCGTTCAGTTTATGGTCACGTGCACCGATGGACAGCGAAGAGCTTTTGTGTTTGAGGCAAGAGAGTTTTATTGTCATGTGTCCCAGATAGGACAATGAAATTCCTGCTTGCTGCAGCACAACAGAATATGTAAACACAGTACATAACGGGAGAGAAAATAAAGGTTCAGTGTGTGTATACACACGCACACATACTCAAAGGTTAATTTATTGTCACGTTCACCAATTGGTGTACGTGACAATTGCAACACAGTAATAAGAATACAACATAACATTATAAAGAAATCTGACATAAAACATAAAAACATGTCCCCACAATGGTTCCCACTGTGAGGGAAGGCACCAAGTCCAGCCCCCATCCCCATGTCCACCCATAGTCGGGCCTATTGAGGCCTCTGCAGTCGTTGTTACGGGGGTCGATGTTCCAGGCCGTTCTCGCTGGGTGACGGTGCTCCGGCGTCGGGAGAATATTCTCAGCGGCGTGGGATACCTGGAACGGCCACTTCAATAGACAATAGGTGCAGGAGTAGGCCATTCGGCCCTTCAAGCCAGCACCGCCATTCAATGTGATCATGGCTGATCATCCCCAAACAGTACCCCGTTCCTGCCTTCTCCCCTGACTATTTTTAAAAGCTTCCTCACCGCTTTCCTAATAATCAATAAATAAACAATTATAGTGCAATAATAATGATGGTCTGTTGCCGTTCAGAGTTTATTTGTTGCCGTGTTTAATCGCCTGTTGGCTGTAGGGAAGAAGCTGTTCCTGAACCTGGACGTTACAGTTTTCAGGCTCCTGTACCTTCTACCCAGTGGCAGGGATGGGATGAGTGTGTGGCCAGGGTGGTGTGGGTCTACCTCTTTGATGCAGCAACTGCAATAAATCCCATCGATGGTCTGGAGGTCAGAGGTGTTTCCTTTGTCCCTAACCAGTCTGAAGAAGAGTCTCGACCCCAAACGTCACCCATTGCTTCTCGCCAGAGCTGCTGCCTGTCCCACTGAGTTACTCCAACTTTTTGTGTCGATCTTACCAACATGTTAAGGGCCTGTCCCACTTCAGTGATTTTTTTCAGCGACAGCCGTAAAATAGTCTGTCACCACATGGTCGCGGGGTGACGCCTGTATTGTCGTGAGTCGTCTCCTCAAGGGTCGGAACTTTTTTCTTGTCGCTGCTGGATTTTGAAATGTTCAAAACCAGTGGGCTTAACGTTGCCTGCCTTCTCCTGTCGGGGGTGCTGACGTAGGTGAATTTCATTGGCGACAACCAACGTCAACCTACGTCAACTGGCGACAGGTACCGGCGATTGAGTTGTCTTCAGTAGTCTTCAGTAGTCTTCAGTTGTCTTCAGTAGTCTTCAGTAGTCTTCAGTAGTCGCCCACAGGATCGTAGCTTGTTGCGGGTGGACGTAGGGTGACTTCGGTTGTTGTAGGTTGTCGCCTGTTTGGCTGTAGATGGACGTCCCAAGTCGCGAGGATTTGGATTACCGGTTGACGTTACTTCACGTCGACTAGGCGGTAGCTTGTCGTAAACATTGTCGTCCAGATGGGTTTCACGGTCCAGAGAAACAGTAACAGATTAATTTTAATTGTCTACAGATGAACCAATGACTTGATCATCTCCCGATTGTCTTGTGACTCTTGCAGGTGATGAAGATGATGGGGTTGAACAACGCTGTGCACTGGGTGGCCTGGTTCATCACCGGCTTCGTGCAGCTCTCCATTTCAGTCACTGCCCTGACAGGTATCCTCAAGTACGGCAAAGTCCTGATGCACAGCGATCCCTTCATCATCTGGCTGTTCCTCACCATATACGCCATCGCCACCATCATGTTCTGGTGAGTTAAGTTGCAGTTTGTTATAAATACAATTAAAGATGTGGAGAGTCAATAGCTTAGAGATACAGCACGGAAACAGGCCCTTCGGCCCACCGAGTCCACACCGGCCAGCGATCCCCGCACACTAACACTATCCCACACACACTGGGGACGATTTTTACATTTGCCAATTAACCTACAAACCTGCACGTCTTTGCAGTGTGGGAGGAAACTGAAGATCTCAGAGAAAACCCACGCAGGTCAACTTTTTCACACACAGAGTTGTGAGTCTGTGGAATTCTCTGCCTCAGAGGGCGGTGGAGGCTGGTTCTCTGGATACTTTCAATAGAGAGCTAGATAGAGCTCTTAAAAATAGCGGAGTCAAGGGATATGGAGAGAAGGCAGGAACGGGGTACTGATTGTGGATGATCAGCCATGATCACATTGAATGGCGGTGCTGGCTCGAAGGGCCGAATGGCCTAAAATATTGTGTATTGTCGCGGGGAGAATTTAGTCACATACGTTAACTATTAAGGCAGTGACTTTCTTATCCTTACAAGCAGTCCAGTACAGTATCGCCATACCCACGATCGTCATTAGCAAGTGTACAGGAGCCGTCTCCTGAGCTGTATGCAGAAGGTGCCATGTTCAAAGCCCACGCTCTGGTTCTTTTGAGCGGAGCCTGTACTAGGCGAGTCCCAGGCTGCTGCGGACCTCCAGGACTGTCTTGGACCAGAGATGGTTTTTCCCAGCTGTTATCAGGCAACTGAACCATTCTACCACAACCAGAGAGCAGAGCTGAACTACCATCTACCTCATTGTTGACCCTTGGTCTATGTGCTTCAGAACGTCTTGCACTAATTGCACTTCATCTTCCACTTCCCCGACCTAACCTTGCGGCAGCAGCTGTTTATAACGGCCGATTCTGCCCATAAACGTGTGGATATCCAAAGTGCCACTTGCAACGTGGTAAGCACCCGAGCTAGTCGCAGAGAGCTGGCCATTCGATCAGCTCGTTGCAGCTCATTAAGATGTGATTACCTTCGCTGTTTTATCTCCTGCTGACGTCGAGAGTTTGACATTTGGTTTCTTGATGTCAATGCTGAATAAATGAGCGACAGCCTTTACTCAAAGTGACCTTTCATCAATTTCCCTGCCATTAAAATTATATTTATGAATACCGCTGACCTGCTAATGTAGTTATGTGGACACAAAAAGCTGGAGTAACTCAGCGGGACAGGCAGCATCACTGCAGAAAAGGAATGGGTGACATTTCGGGTCAAGACCCTTCTTGGACAAATTGATTGAAACATGGAAAATAAGTGCAGGGGTAGGCCATTCGGCCCTTCCAGCCAGGACCGCCATTCAATATAATCATGGCTGAACATCCAGAATCATTAACCTGTTCCTGCTTTTTCCCCATATCCTGAGAGCTAAATCCAACTCCCTCTTGAAAACACCCAGTGAATTGGCCTCCACTGCCTTCTGTGGCAGAGAATTCCACAGATTCACAACTCTGGGTGAAGAAGCACACCAGAATAAAACCATGACAACCGATCCTCAGTTTTTTACCCCGATATCTGTCCAATATCAGCTAACTTGACACCAATAAAAAAATACATTGAATTAGAAAGTGCCTGTCCATGTAATTTATTAGTATCAGACTGGGCAATATTTATGGAGAACGCAGCATCTGTGGAGAACGTGGATAGGTGACGTTTCATGTCGTGACCTTTCTTCAGACTGATTGTAGGGGGGGGACAAAGTTGGAAGAGAGGAGGGGCAGCACAAAATGTGGTGAGTGACAGGTGGATGCAGGTGAGGAGGGTTTTGGACGCCTAGATAGGCTGGATGTGGAGAGGACGTTTCCACTAGTTGGAGAGCCTAAGACCTGAGGGCACAGCCTCAGAATAAAAGGGCGTACCTTTAGAATGGAGACAAGGAGGAATTTAATCAGTCAGAGGGTGGTGAATCTGTGGAATTCATTGCCAGATACGGCTGTTGAGGCCAAGCCAATGGATATTTTTAAAGTGGAGATTGACGGGTTTTGATTAGTACAACTGTCAAAGGTTGTGGGGAGAAGGCAGGAGAATGGGGTTGACAGGGAAAGATCGATCGTCCATGAGTGAATGGCGGAGCAGTCTCCATGGGCCGGATGGCCTTATTCTGCTCCATCGTCTTATGATCTGATGCTGAGGCAGATGGTTGGATAAAGGCCAGGAAGTAAAGACTAAAGGTGTGAGATACGGATAGATTTGTGAATTGTGAAGTCAGAGGAAGGAATGGAGGTGGAAGGGGAGGTTTCACACAAGAATAAAGTTGGCCAATTTTATCTGAAACAAAAGAAAAGGCCAATCTCATTCCTTCAGTTTAGTTTATTGTCACGTTTACCGAGGTACAGTGAAAGGCTTTTGTTGCGTGCTAACCAGTCAGCGGAAAGACAATACATGATTACAATCGAGCCGCGTACAGTGTACAGATATATGATAAGGGAATAACGTAAAGCCAGTAAAGTCCGAGGGTCACCATTGAGGTAGTTATTAACTCAGGACCGCTGTCTGGTTGTGGTAGGATGGTTCAGTTGCCTGATAACAGCTGGGAAGAAACTGTCCCTGAATCTGGAGGTGTGCGTTTTCACACTTCTGTACCTCTTGCCTGATGAGAGAGAGGAGAAGATTATAAGATCATATGTGATAGGTGCAGAATGAGGCCATTTGGCCCGTCAAGTCTACTCCACCATTCCATCATGACTGATCTGTCTCACCCTCCTAACCCCATTCTCCTGCCTTCTCCCCATAACCTCCTACACCCGTACTAATCAGGAATCTAAAGAAGAAGGGAGCGGCCAGGGTGAGACTGGTCCTTGATGATGCTGCTGGTTTTGCCGAGGCAGCGTCAGGTGAAGATGGAGTCGATGGAAGGGACGTTGGTCTGCTCTAACTTTTACTTTGACCTATTCCAGTTTCCTGATCTCTGTGGTCTACTCCAAGGCAAAGCTGGCCTCAGCATGTGGTGGGATCATATACTTCCTCAGCTATGTTCCCTACATGTATGTAGCTATTCGTGAAGAGGTGGCTCACGACAGGATCACGGCGTTTGAGAAGTGCATTGCGGTACGAACTTTTACAAACGTATTATTATTTATCGCAATATTTTACCGAACGGATTTCACAAAATGTCTATAATAAAATAGTGGTTTTAGTGGAATGTGGTGGAAGGAACTGCAGATGCTGGTTTAAACCGTAGACACATAAATGCTGGAGTAACTCAGCGGGACAGGCAGCATCTCTGGAGAGCAGGAATGGGTGACGTTTCGGGTCAAGACCATTCTTCAGACTGAGAGTCAGGGAAACAAGAGGGATAGATGGTGTCTATCGGTGGTTTTAGTTTAGTTTAGAGATTCAGTGAGGAAATTGGCCTTTCGGCCAACCAAGTCTGCACCGACCTAGGACCCGTACACTAGTGCTATCCTACACACACTGGGGACAGTTTACAATTTTTAAAACATTGAAGCCAATTAACCTACAAACCTGCACGTCTTTGGAGTGTGGGAGGAGACCAGAGCTCCCGGAGAAACCCCACACAGGTCACAGGGAGAACGTACAACTCCAGACAGACAGCACCAATAGTTAGGATTAAACCTGGGTCTCTGGTGCTGTGAGGCAGCAACTCTACTGCTGCACCACCTTTAACCAAACAAAGTATATGAAGTAGATCTTCTTCTTATCGAGTCCACACACAAGATTAGAAGTTCTCGGCATCTGCACAATGGTGACTGTCTTGTTGCTTCTTGTGCGTGGTGGGGGAAAGATTGGTGCAAACAGGGCCTCGACGTGAACGCTCTTTCCTTGACCCATATGAAGTAGATAGGGAGCCTCCGTCCATTAATGTCGGTGAAGACTAATAATTTCAGAACCCATTTGTTCATGTACCACTTTTAAGAAGATATTTCCAAGATAATATGTTTGCCCGGTGAATATTGTTGTTTCTCATAATGGGTGAGGACCAGTGGGAGGGTCTTGGATCAGAGGTCATAGCTTCAGAATAAAAGGATGGACCATTATAAAGGAGAAGAGGAGGAATGTCTTTGGTCAGAGGGTGGCGAATCTGCAGAATTCATTGCCCCAAGAGGCCAAGTCAATAGATATTTTTAAGGTGGCGATTGATAGATTCGTGATTAATACGAGTGTCAGGGGTTATGGGGGGAATGGGGTTTGCGAGGGGAAGATAGATCAGCCGTGATTGAATGGCGGAGTAGGCTTGATGGGCCGAATGGCCTAATTCTGCTCCTATCGCATGTGAACATGATGAGCACTAATGTGGTATGTTTCACTTCCAGTCGCTCATGTCCACGACTGCGTTTGGCCTTGGCTCCAAGTACTTTGCTCTGTATGAAGTATCAGGAGTTGGCATTCAGTGGCACACCTTCAACCAGTCACCGGTGGAAGGAGACGACTTCAACCTGCTTCTGTCCATGGTCATGTTGATTGTAGACGCTACAGTGTACGGAGTGCTGACATGGTACATCGAGGCTGTACATCCAGGTGAGACCTCCTCTGTCGCTAACTCTTTCCATTCATGAAATAACACTGCTTTCTCTCTCTCAGTCCGCCTAAACCTACCTGATCTCCAGGTTGCTAAACACTTTAGCTCCCCCCTCCCATTCCCACACTGACCTTTCTGTCCTGGGCCTCCTCCACTGTCAGAGTGAGGTCCAGCGCAAATTGGAGGAACCGCATCTCATATTTCGCTTGGGCAGCTCACACCCCAGCAGTATGAACATTGACTTCTGTAACTTCAAGTAACCCTTGCTTTCCCTCTCTCCCCATCCCCTCCCTCTTCCCAGTTCTCCCACCAGTCTTACTGTCTCCGACTACATTTTATCTCTGTCCCGCCCACTCCACTGACAACAGTCTGAAGAAGCGTCTCGACCCCGAAACGTCACCCATTGTAGCTCTGATGCATTAATTGTGACAAACTTGCACTCCTCCTTAATTTAGTTCAGGTTCTTCGGCCCACCGAGTCCACGCCGACCAGCGATCACCGCACATTAATACTATCCTACACACACTAGGGACAATTTACATTTATACCAAGCCAATTAACCGACAAACCTGTACGCGGGAGGAAAAAGCGAATATCTCGGAGAAAACGCACGGGGAGAACGTACAAACTCCGAAGGGACTGCACCCGTAGTCAGAATCAAACCCGGGTCCCTGGTGCTGCAATCGCTGTTAAGGGGCTGTCCCACTGTACGAGCTAATTCAAGAGCTCTCCCGAGTTTCCCCTGATTCGAATTCAGAGAATTACGGTAATGGCCGCTCGTAGGTGCTCCGGGCTCTCGTGGACATTTTTCAAAATGTTGAAAAATCTTCACGAACTTACCGCGTTTCCCGAGTACCTGCCGTTAGAGCTACGAACCGCTAAGAGACGTCCCTGAGCTCCGACGTACTCGCTACGTACATGGCCACGAGTTTGATTTTTAACTCGGGAGAGCTCTTGAATTAATTCGTACAGTGGGACAGGCCCTTAAGACAGCAACTACCACTGGTCCATTTTGAGCCTGTTATCGAGCAGTCGATGTGATTTCAATTAACCAGTGCACTTTGTGTCATAGATTGTTCATGTGCTGTTGCCATATTGTTTTGGAAGTCACTGTACATTAATGTGTAGTTGCAATTAGAGAATAAAAGAATGGGTATATTATGAATATTCATTTACTGTCTTTGAAAGTTTTCTTATCTCAGTAGAACCACTTTGCCTGTGTTAGACACAAAGTGCTGGAGTAACTCAACGGGTCTGGCAGTATCTCTGGAGAAAAGGAATAGGTGACATACCAGGGCCAAATTCTTCAGACCCTCTTCTAAAGAAGGGTTCCATAAGGAATAGTAGAATTAGGCCATTCGGCCCATCAAGTCGTCTCTGCCATTCAATCATGTCTGATCTATCGCTCCCTCCTAACCCCATTCTCCTGCCTTCTCCCCATAACCCCTAATACCCGTACTAATCAAGAATCTATCTATCTCTGACATAAATATCCACTGACTTGGCCTCCACAACCTTCCATAACAAAGAATTCCACAGATTCACCACCCTCTGACTGAAGACATTCCTCCTCATCTCCTTCCTAAAGGAACGTCCTTTAATTCTGAGGCTGTGACCTCTGGTCCTAGACACTCCCACTAGTGGAAACATCCTCTCCACATCCACTCTATCCAAGCCTTTAACTATTCTGTACGTTTCAATGAGGTCCCCCCTCATCCTTCTAAACTCCAGCGAGTACAGGCCCAGTGCCGACAAATGCTCATCATATGCTAACCCACTCATTCCTAGGATCATTCTTGTAAACCTCCTCTGGACCCTCTCCAGAGCCGGCACATCCTTCCTCAGGTATGGGACCCACATTTGTTCACAATATCCCAAACACGGCCTGACCAGCGCCTGATGGAACCTCAGCGTTACATCCCTGTTTATGTATACATGCCCTCTTGAAATAAATGCTAGCATTGAGTTTGCTTTCTTTACTACTGATTCGGCTTGCAGATTAACTTTTAGGGAATCCTGCACCAGCGTTCCCAAGTCCCTTTGCACCTCTGATATCTCGATTCTCTCCCCATTTAGAAGATAGTCAGGTTTCCAACCTGAAACGTCACCTATCCCCATTGAGTTCCTCCAGCACTTTGTGTCTATCTTCAGTATGAAGTTCAGTTCACTTTAGTTTATTGTCCCGTGTACCGAGGTACAGTGAAAAGCTGGTGATGAACCAGCATCTGCGGTTGGAAGGAACTGCAGATGCTGGTTTAAACCGAAGATAGTCAAAAAATGCTGGAGTAACTCAGTGGGACAGGCAGCATCACTAGAGAGAAGGAATGGGTGACATTTTGGGTTGAGATCCAAAGACCAGTCTGAAGAAGGGTCTCGACCTGAAACGTCACCCATTCCTTCTCTCTAGAGATGCCGCCTGCCCCGCTGAGTTAAACCCCTGTCCCACGGTACGAGTTCATTCCAAGAGCTCTCCCGAGTTTACCCTGCTTCGATCTCGGAGATTTACGGTAATGGCCACTCGTCAGTACTCGGGGCTCTCGTAGACATTTTTCAACATGTTGAAAAATCTTCACGAGTCTTCCCGTGCTTACCTGCCATTAGCGAGTCTTCCCGAGTCCCTGCCGATGGCGTTACGAGCCGCAAAGAGACGTTCCCGTGCTCCGACCTACCCACTACTGTGGCGGCACCTGATAGCAACCCAAGGTCACGACGAACCATCAGCTCTAGAGGGCGGCATCTTGGTGGGGGAGGCTCGAGTCATGGGGTTGTTATCTGAGTTGTTATTTTAGGCCGGGCAACGTCCGTGTCAGCTGAGGAGTAGGGAGCTGTATGCAGAAGAATAAACACGTCTAGAGCACACACTTGTCTCTGACTAGTTTTTGGCTGGACTCCTGCCAGTCGCCGCCACACTACGTTCATTCTCCGTGCTCACCACAAGTTTGATTTTTTTTAAACTCGGGAGAGCTCTTGGAATGAACCCGTACTATGGGACAGGGCCATTACGTGTAACTTATCTCTCTGTTCCTTCCTTTCTACCCAGGGATGTATGGGCTTCCCAGACCATGGTACTTTCCTTTCCAGAAGTCCTACTGGTTGGGGAATGGGCGGATTGAGACGTGGGAATGGAGCTGGCCTTGGGCAAAGAGCAGCAGGCTCAGCATTATGGAGGATGACCAAGCCTGTGCCATGGAGAGCAGGAGACTGGGTAACACCACCATCTCTCTTTGTTAAAGTGCTTCACTGTTCAGCTGCTCAGAGCGTGAGAACATACATATCCGATGTAGTGTGGAGGATGACATAGACTCATAGAGTGATACAGTGTGGAAACAGGCCCTTGGGGCCAACTTGCCCACACTGGCCAACATGTCCCAGCTACACTGGTCAAGGTAAAGAAAACCTCGGGAGGAGTGAAGGAATCGAGGCAAGTGTACGATAGTTGTCTCATTGAAAGTTCTAAAAACACTTCAAGCTGTTGCCTCGCAGCACCAGCAACCTGAGTTCGAGCCCAACCTTAGGCACTGTCTATGTGGAGTTTGCAGGTTCTCCCTGTGACCGCATGTGTTTCCTCCAAGTCCTCCAGTTACCTCCAGTTTCCTAAACTCATGTTGGTCTGTAGGCTGTTGTGTTAAAGAAGGAACTGCAGATGCTGGAGAATCGAGGGTTACACAAAAAGCTGGAGAAACTCAGCGGGTGCAGCAGCATCTAAGGAGTGAAGGAGATAGGCGACGTTTCGGGTCGAGACCCTTCTTCAGACTGAAGAAGGGTCTCGACCCGAAACGTCGCCTATCTCCTTCACTCCTTAGATGCTGCTGCACCCGCTGAGTTTCTCCAGCTTTTTGTGTAACCCTTGGTCTGTAGGCTGATTGGCCGCTGTAAATCGACCCTAGTGTGGTAGAATCTGGGAGGTTGATGCGAACGTGAAGAGGATAAAAATGTGATTAATGCCAGATTTGTGTAAATGAGTGGGAGACAGTTGGTGCCGGGCTGATGGGTCGGCTTCTCACTACATCTCACTAAGGACTTAATAGCGGTTGTTTGAAGTTCTGTACAAGTTTATAACGGGGCCAGGAGGAATGAGGGGAAAAATAGATCAGCCGTGACTGAATGGCGGCGTAGACTCAATGGGCCGAATGGCCTAATTCTGCTCCTAGAACTTATGATATCTTATGAAATCTTACAGAGTCAGAGGGTGGTGAATCTGAGGAATTCATTGCCACAGACGGCTGTGGAGGCCAAATGATTGGGCATTTTTTAAAGCAGAGATGTGTGGATCCTTGATTAGTGCGGGTGTCAAAGGTTACGGGGAGAAGGCAGGAGAATGGGGTCGAGAGCGAAAGATAGATCAGCCACGATTGAATGGCAGAGTAGACACAATGGGCCAAATCCAGCCAAATTCTGCCCCAATAACACGTTAACATATGAACATATAATCTGCTCATATTTTTCTGAATCTGCTATTTAGCTCTTTTAACCATAAACTTTGTTGATTTTGTCTTGTAATGGTTGTCTTTGTAAGTAATATTGGTTGACATGGCCATTCATAAGAGACTTTATTGGAACTTAATCATGAAATTAGTTGCATGACCATCCTTGGTTGGTATCTTGGATTGAGTATAATTCCTTGTTCATAGGTACATACTGAGCAATAGGAGCAGAATTAGGACATGAGCTAAAGAAGATGAGAGCCCACAGTATCAAAGGGCAGATACTAGCATGGGAAGCAGGTTGGCTGGATGGCAGTAGACAAAGAGTGGCAATTAAGGGGGCTCTTTCTGGCTCTTCTTGTGTATGGCGTGCACAGCCTAAAGTTGTAGGACAACTTGTTCTATTTGATCTATTTGATTTTGCACGTTGGGTTTTTTGCATCAGTTGGATGCCAGTGACTACCAGAGTCCCGCAGGGTTCGGTGCTGGGGCCGCTACTCTTCACGTTGTAGACTACAGCAAGTTGTCCCTGCTCATTGGTGATTTTCTGTCCTATCTCCTAACAGAAGAGACTCGGGGGATAGAAGAGGAACCGAACCATTTGCCATTGGTGGTGTGCATCGACAAGCTGACCAAGGTCTACAAGACGGGGAAGAAGCTGGCTCTGAACAAGCTCAGCCTCAACTTGCACGAGAACCAGGTGGTGTCATTCCTGGGCCACAATGGTGCGGGGAAAACCACCACCATGTAAGTCTCCGGCCAGGAAGCTTTTCACCCATGTATTGTGTACGAGTTTATCAAAATATGGCAGAACCTGCTCTAACAATCACTTGAAGCGTCATTCCAAATAAAATCAAAATTAGGACAAAATGAGCTACTTGATACACAGAGCAGCTTGGACAATTGCAAGTTCACAAGTGATAGGAGAAGAATTAGGCAGTTCAGCCCATCGAGTCTACTCTACCATTCAATCATGGCTGGTCTATCTCTCCCTCCTAACCCCATTCTCCTGCCTTCAAATCCTCAAGTGAGGTCAAGTCAAGAGCGTTTATTATCATGTGTCCCAGATAGTACAATGATATTCTTGCTTGCTGCAGGACAACAGGGTATTGCAAACAAAAATACAGAACAGTTCTGTTCAATATACACATAAATAAGCAGATAAAGTGCAATAGGCTGTTACAGTTCAGAGTCTCCCCATAACCCCTGACACCAGTACTAATCAAGAATCTATCCATCTCTGCCTTAAAAACATCCACTGACTTGGCCTCCACAGCCGTCTATGGCAATAAATTCCACAGTTTCACCACCCTCTGAGCAAAATTCCACCGTGAGGGGGGGGGGGGGGGGGAAGAATAAAGGAGGACCCGGCGTGGGGGCACCACCGTGAGGGGGGGGGGGGGAAGAATAAAGGAGGGCCCGGCGTGGGGGCACTCTTTAACTTTATCGTCGCCCTTTATGTGGCATCCATTTGCATACCTTGGGCATGTGAGCAAATAATATCACTGTGCCCCGCACCATGTGACGATGAAGTAAAGCATTCCGCTCCATGAATGGACATTTTCATGTTGATGTTCCAGGTCCATTCTGACGGGATTGTTCCCACCCTCGGCGGGCTCTGCCACGATCTATGGGCACGACATCCGGACTGAAATGGATGAAATCAGGAAGAACCTGGGCATGTGCCCGCAGCACAACGTGCTGTTTGACAAACTGACCGTGGAGGAGCACCTGTGGTTTTACTCCCGCCTCAAGGGGATGGCAGAGGACGAGATTCGTAAAGAAATGGACAAGTAAGCTTCATCGTTAACTAATGCAATGGGGAAACAAAACAAGGAGCTGCAGATGCTGGTCCACAAATAGAAACACACAAAGTGCTGGTAGACAAAAATGCTGGAGAAACTCAGCGGGTGAGGCAGCATCTATGGAGCGAAGGAATACGTGACGTTTCGGGTTGAGACTGATGGGGGGTTCTGGGGGTGGGAAGAAGAAAGGAAGAGGCGGAGACAGTGGGCTGTGGGAGAGCTGGGAAGGGGAGGGGAAAGAGGGAGAAAGCAGGGACTACCTGAAATTGGAGGTCAATGTTCCAACCGCTGATTTTCATACCTTTGACTTTTCCAGTATCTGCAGTTCCTTCTTAAACACAACGGGCTGGAGTAAGTCAGTAGATCAGGCAGCACATCTGGAGAACATAGATAGGTGGCGTTTCCACCTGGGACACCCCTTTAGTTTTGTTTAGATAAAGGGCCTGTGCCACTTGGCGATTTTTTTCGGCGACTGCCGGCATCATATCAGTGTCGCCAAAAGATTTTGAACATTTCAAATTCCAGCGGCGACAAAATAAATGTTGCGACACTTGAAAAAACGCCGCACGTCAATACGTTGTCACATCACGTCACGCCACATCACGCCACAAATATTTTGGCGACTGATGCATCAGTCAATGATGCCGGCAGTCGCGAAGAAAACAGCGATATGAACATTACACCCCAGTGATATGAACATTGACTTCTCTTACTTCAAGTAGCCCTTGCTTTCCCTCCCTCTCCATCCCCTCCCCCTTCCTAGTTGTCCCACCAGCCTTACTGTCTCCGACTACATTTTTTCTCTGTACCGCCCACTCTCCTGGCATCAGTCTGAAGAAGGGTCTCGACCCGAAACGTCTCCCATTCCCTCTCTCCAGAGATGCTGCCAGTCCCGCTGAGTTACTCCAGCACTTTGTGCCTATCTTCGGTTTAAACCAGCATCTGCAGTTCTTTCCTCCACACTTTGTCTTGCCCTTCTTCAGACTCCATGCTATCCTTGTGTTTCCACGTCTCAAAGTAGATGTGTGTGTTTGTAGACGTCTAGAATCCCGTGTTTGGTAGTTTATGGATGGTTGTGTTTGTGTTTAGAATGATTGAAGACTTGGAGTTGTCCAACAAGAGGCACTTCCTGGTGCAGACATTGTCGGGGGGAATGAAGAGGAAACTGTCTGTGGCCATTGCCTTTGTCGGAGGATCCAAAGCCATAATTCTCGATGAACCAACAGCAGGAGTTGACCCGTACGCACGGCGAGCCATCTGGGACCTGATCCTGAAATACAAACAAGGTGACGTCAATGCAGTTGGAAGGAACTGCAGATGCTGCTTCACACCCAAGATAGTAGACACCTTTATGTTTTGTAGCTGGTATTTTTGTTTTGTCCCTGTGTCAGTGGGGTTGTTAATAGGTTTAAGTGAATAAGAGCGAGTCACATCCCAGCCACTCCCTCTGCTCCCCTCTCCCATCAGGCAAGAGATACAATAGACAAAAGGTGCGGGAGTAGGCCATTCGGCCCTTCAAGCCAGCATCGCCATTCATCCCCAATCAGTACCAGAAGGGTGAAAATTCACACCTCCAGATTCTGGGACAGTTTCTTCCCAGCTGTTTCAGGCACCTGAACCATCCTACCACAACCAGAGAGCAGTGCTGAACTACTATCCACAATTTTGGAGACCCTCGGACTTTCTTTAATTTGACTTTACTAGACTTTACCTTGCACTAAACATTATTCCCTTTGAAATGTGTTTGTACACTGTGGATGGCTTGATTATAATCATGTATAATCTTTCCGCTGACTGGTTAGCACTGGTTTAGTGACAAACTAAACTAAACTAGAAAGTTCATGTTATAGGAGCAGAATTAGGTCACTAATTCTACATCGATTCTACATGGCTGATCTATCTCTCCCTCTTGACCCCATTCTCCTGCCTTCTCCCCATAACCTTTGACACCCGTACTAATCAAGAATCTGTCAATCTCTGCTTTAGAAATACTCATTGACGGCCCCCACAGCCGTCTTTAGCAATGAATTCCACAGGAATTAGGAGTTGAGAAGAATGTCCTTTGATTTTCAACAGCAAAGATAAATCTCTTTTGCAACAATTGCAGGCCGGACAATTCTCCTGTCCACACACTACATGGATGAGGCCGATCTTCTTGGTGACCGTATCGCGATAATTTCGCATGGAAAGTTGAAGTGCTGCGGGTCACCGCTGTTTCTCAAAAGCACGTACGGGGACGGCTACAAGTTGACCGTGGTGAAGAAACAACCCGACTCACAAACTAGCTCAGGTTTGTAGCTCAATTCTTCATGTGTCTGGCAGTAGAAGGGTCTCGATCCAGGGTCTCACCAGACTGATTCCTGGGATGTCAGGACTGTCTTATGAACAAAGACTGCATAGACTCTGTTTATACTCTCTAGAATTTAGGAGATTGAGAGGCGATCTTATAGAAACTTACAAACTTCTTAAGTGGTTGGACAGGCTAGATGCAGGAAGATTGTTCCCGATGTTGGGGAGGTCCAGGACAAGGGGTCACAGCTTAAGGATAAGGGGGAAATCCTTTAGGACCGAGATGAGAAGGACTTTTTTCACACAGAGAGTGGTGGGTCTCTGGAACTCTCTGCCACAGAGGGTAGTTGAGGCCAGTTCATTGGCTATATTTAAGAGGGAGTTAGATGTGGCCCTTGTGGCTAAGGGGATCAGAGGGTATGGAGAGAAGGCAGGTACGGGATACTGAGTTGGATGATCAGCCATGATCATATTGAATGGCGGTGCAGGCTCGAAGGGCCGAATGGCCTACTCCTGCACCTAATTTCTATGTTTCTATGTTTCTATGATCCAAAACGTGACCTATTCCTTTTCCCCAGAGATGCTGTCTGCCCCAATAGACAATAGGTGCAGGAGTAGGCCATTCGGCCCTTTGAGCCAGCACCGCCATTCAATGTGATCATGGCTGATCATCCCCGCTGAGTTACTCCATTTTTTTGTGTCTATCTATACTGATGGTTCTTCTTTTGACCAGAGTAGGGGAATCGAGAACCAGGGGACGTAAGTTTAAGGTGATTGGGGGGGGGGGGGGGGGGAGGGAAGATTTGCTCTACTCTACTCCAGAGATACAGCGTGCAAACAGGCCCTTCGGCCCACCGAGTCCATGTCAACCACCAATCACCCGTACACTAGCACTATCCTACACACAAGGCATGATTTTACAATTAACTGAAGCCAATTAGCCTTCAACCCTGCACGTCTTTGGAGAAAGCGGAGATCTCCGAGAAAACCCACGCGGTCACTGGGAGAACGTACAAACTCCGCACAGACAGCACCCGTGGCTGGGATCGAACCAGGGTCTCTGGGGCTGTGAGGCAGGAACTCTACCCCTGTGCCACCGTGCCACCCCTAATGATAGAGTATAATGAAGAACATATTAAAGAAGTAGGCATGTCGATTATAGGTGACACCTACTGTAAACAAGCCTTGTTATATCAGCACTTTGCATTAAGGCTGGCAATGTATTGAATATGTTTGCATTGTGTTTCTAGATTCAGGACAGGATTCCAGCCCTTCATTACGATCTGCTTGCTTGGAATCTAAGGTCACTCAGTTTATTAAAAAGTATGTGGGGTCCACAATACTGATGATGGACACAAACACAGAGATATCTTACATTCTGCCGTCGGAAGCTGTGAAGAAGGGATGCTTCGAGAGGCTTTTCCAGGTAACGGTCCCTTGCGTTTACAAATAATACTTTAACAAGCTTTCCGCAGCTACTTTCTTGACCGGGATTCTTCTCCCTTATCGACCTTTCCCTGGATTTAGCTGATATCTAAACTTGACATCGAGTTTAGAGGTACAGCGTGGATGTGGAGAGGATGTTTCCACTTGGGGGAGAGTCCAGGACCAGAGGTCACAGCCTCAAGAGTTAAAGGACGTACCTTTACGAAGGAGATGAGGAGGAATTTCTTTAGTCAGAGGGTGGTGGATCTGTGGAATTCATTGCCACAGACGGCTGTGGAGGCCAAGTCAATTCTTGAGGCGGAGAGACACAGGTACTTGATTAGTACGGGTGGCAGGGGTTATGGGGGGAAGGCAGGAGAATGGGGTTAAGAGGGAAAGATAGATTCCCATTCACCCATTCCTTCTCTCCAGAGTTGCTGCCTGTCCTGCTGAGTTACTCCAGCATTTTGTGTCTGCTGTTTAAAACCAGCATCTGCAGTGCCTTCCTACACAAAAGAATGTCGAATGTGAGACTGAGTATAAATGAATGATTTTTTTTCCATTGCAGGCCCTGGATCTCAATCTGGAAGAACTGAATTTGACGAGTTTTGGTTTGATGGACACAACACTGGAGGAGGTTTTCTTGAAAGTTTCTGAAGAAGACCAGTCCTTGGAGAACAGCGACATAGGTAGATACCAAAGACTGGAGTTTACGAGAATCATCCCGGGAATGAGTGGGTTAACATATGATGAGCGTTTGGCAGCACTGGGCCTGAACTCGCTGGAGTTTAGAAGGATGAGGGGACTCCTCATTGAAACATACTGAATAGTGATGGGCCTGGATAGAGTGGACGTGGAGAGGATGTTTCCACTAGTGGGAGAGTCTAGGACCAGAGGCCACAGCCTCAGAATAAAAGGACGTTCCTTTAAGAAGGACGGTCACGGTGGCGCAGCGGTAGAGTTGCTGCATTACAGCGAATGCAGCGCCGGAGACCCGGGTTCGATCCCGACTACGGGTGCTGTCTGTACGGAGTTTGTACGTTCTCCCTGTGACCTGCTTGGGTTTTCTCTGAGATCTTCGGTTTCCTCCCACACTCCAAAGACGTGCAGGTTTGTAGGTTAATTGGCTTGGTATAAATGTAAAAATTGTCCCTAGTGGGTGTTGGACAGTGTTAATGTGCGGGGATCGCTGGTCGGCGCGGGGCTGATGGGCTGAAGGGCCTGTTTCCATGCTGTAACACTAAACTAAAAAATGGTGAGGAGGAATTTCTTTAGTCAGAGGGTGGTGAATCTGTGGAATTCTTTGCCACAGACGGCTGTGGAGGCCAAGTCAATGGATGTTTTTATGACAGAGATAGATAAATCCTTGATTAGTACATTGATTATTACTTGTGGAAATGTCCTCACCACATCCACTCTATCCAGGCCTTTCACTATTCGGTAAGTTTCAATGAGATCCCAGTGAGATCAAGAGATGTTGAGACGGTGCCAACTCACGTTGAAGTTACAAACGGAATCGGAGTCTTTACAAAGCTTCCGTATGAATTGAAGAGTTGGGCATATCTCAAAACGCAAAGACAATTTGTCCACCATCTTGTTTTTGTAGATGACAAGGATTCGGGGAAGGAAGCAATGCAGACACCACAGGCGGTCCAGAGAAACGGGCGCCACATGGTCACCCCTCCCAAAGAGAGCGCTGGCAATGTGAAAGTGAATGTCAGCAATTTGGTGACTTGTTCTACACTGAGTCAGTCCCAGTCTTCTGTCCATTCCTCCTCTTCCGTCGGCTCCGTGCGTGGGGATGAGATGAGAGGGTACTCTGAATTCTACGGAGACTACACACCTCTGTTTGATAACCTCATTGACGCGGACAATCTCAGTCTACAAGGTAGGTGTACAGCCACGTTCCAAACTGGAAATGTCAATTTTACCGAAGATAGACACAGGAGGTCAGCGGTAGAGTTGCTGCCTTACAGTGAATGCAGCGCCGGAGACCCGGGTTCGATCCCGACTACGGTTGCTGTCTGTATGGAGTTTGTACGTTCTCCCCGTGGCCTGTGTTTTACCCGGGATTTTCCTCCCACACTACCAAGGCGTGCAGGTCTGTCGGTTAATTGGCTTGGTAAATGTACAAAACAATGTCCCCAGTGGGTGTAGGATAGTGTCAAATGTGCAGGGATCCCTGGTCGGCGTGGACCCGGTGGGCCGAAGCGCCTGTTTCCAAGCTGTATCTCTAAAGTGAACTGAAATGTTGGAGTAAACGCCCTGTCCCACGGTACGAGTTCATTCCAAGAGCTCTCCCGAGCTTAAAAAAAATCAAACTCGTGGTAAGCACGGAGAATGAACGTAGCGGGTACGTCGGAGCTCGGGGACGTCTCTTAGCGCTCGTAACACTAACGGCAGGTACTCGGGAAGACTCGCTAACGGCAGGTAAGCACGGGAAGACTCGTGCAGATTTTCAACATGTTGAAGAATGTCCACGAGAGCCCCGAGCACTGACGAGCGGCCATTACCGTAAATCTCTGGTTAGAAGGAAAGGGTGATGTTTCTGGTCGAGACCCTTCCTCAGACTCGATTCGAAGAAGGATCTCGACCCGAAACATCTTCAGCCTGAGGCAGGTAGGTGGCGGGGTGGTAGAGTAGCAGCCTTACAGCGCCAAGGACCTGTCTGTACAGAGTTTGTACGTTCTCCCTGGGACCACGTGGGTTTTCTCCGGGAGCCCCCACACTACAAAGACATAGATGTTTGTATGTTGTGTAAGGAGGAACTGCAGATGAAGAAGGGTCTCGACCCAAAATGTCGCCCATTCCTTCTCTACAGAGATGCTGCCTGTCCCGCTGAGTTGCTCCAGCTTTTTGTGTTTATCTCGGGTTTGTAGGCTAATTGGCTTGGTATAAAGGTAAAATTTGTACCTCGTGTCGAGTAGTGTTAATGTGCGGGGATCGCTGGTCAGCGCGGTCTCGGTGGGCCGAATGGCCTGTTTCTGTGCTGTATTTCTGTGTTATATCACTGCTGGCCGACCAATTTCCCTCCTGGGATAAATAAAGTTAGATTGTATCATATCGTACCTCTAAACTAAACTAAACTAAACTAAATGATCAACAAGCCTATAGCACTGGAGACACAGTAGCAGAACCATACACCATCAGCAGTCTGGGAATCTTTCCAAAAAATTGGACTTGATTACCAGCCCTTTGTTCTGCACTGTTATTTCCAACTCAATAATTAAAGTCAGTCGGAGGCACTTCACTGAGATACGCATTAAGTGGTCAAAATAAATAATGGCTTCAAATGTACTGACACATTCTCCTGTCAAACTAATGTCCACCTCGGAGAATGGACCTCGTTGTGAGCGATGCTTTATGTGGAATGGGTCTCCTGACGTCCATCTCTGAGGCTTTACTGCAGGGATGGCATTTATATGCAAAACATTACTCCAATGCAATTGCCTCATTATAGTTCTGTTGAGTTTCACTGTATGAATTTCACAGTGAACGGAGAGCATCGTATTTTAATTGTGGACGCAGCCCAGACCGTCACACAAACCAACTCCCCTCCCACTGACTCCATCTACACCTCACGCTGCCTCGCAAGGCCAGCAGCATCATCAAGGACCAGTCGCACCCCGGCCACTCCCTCTTCTCCCCTCTCCCATCGGGCAAAAGGTACAGAAGTGTGAAAACGCACACCTCCAGATTCAGGGACAGTTTCTTCCCAGCTGTTATCAGGCAACTGAACCATCCTACCACAACTAGAGAGCAGTCTTGAACTACCTCATTGGTGACCCTCAGACTATCTTTGAACGGACGATGCTGGCATTATCTTGCACTAAACGTTATTCCCTTATCATGTATTTGTACAATGTAAGTGGCTCGATGGTAATCATGTATTGTCTTTCACTGACTGGTTAGCACGCAACAAAAGCTTTTCACTGTACCTCGGTACGCGTGACAATAGACTAAACTGCCGATACCTGTTTCCTTCTGTCGTTTACAGCAGAACGTGACACCGAGCTGAAGAGCTTTGTTCTGGAGGGACAAGGCAGCACCAAGCTGGAAGGCTCTTGGCTGAAGCTACTGCAGTTCTGTGGGCTGATCGTCAAACGCTACCACTGTGCCAAGCGCAACACCAAGAGCATCTTCTCACAGATCCTGCTCCCAGCGTTCTTCGTGTGTGTGGCGATGACTGTGGCTCTGTCGGTCCCTGAGATTGGTACGTCATGGATGTATGAGCCTGCAGACCCTGTATAAGTGATAGGAGCATCGAGTTATAGAGTGATGCAGTGTGGAAACAGGCCCTTCGGCCCAACTTGCCCACACCAGCCAACATGTCCCATCTACACTAGTCCCACCTGCCTGCGTTTGGTCCATATCCCTCCAAACCTGCCCTATCCATGTACCTTTTTTCCCCTTTTCTTAAATCTTGGTTTCCTAAAAAAAAACCCAGGTTTAGACAAAAATACATTTTTATTTTATTTTGTAAATATTTTAATTAGAAGCATGTATACAAATAGTAATAAGCGACAACTTAATTACAGATTTCTTACATAGCTTCAATTTTTAATTAAAAAAAAATAAAGAGAAAAAGAGAAAAGATAAGAGAAACTCTAAACTAATAGAGGAAAAAGAAGACAAAAAAATAAAAGACAAATAACCAGATTGTGGAGATAGATCCAGGGGATATTAAGTATCATTTATTCATCCAATCCCAAACTCACGTTTCAACCCTGATTTTGTGTTAAACCAACAAAAATACAATTTAAAACAGTAAGGACACAGGCAGTTAAAAAAGCACAGATTTATATTAAATATAAAATATAAAATAGAGATTGTAAAGGGATAGAGGAAGTAAAGTCAGTTAAAAGCTCGAATAAAAAGATCAGTTTTTATCTATCTCTGCCAGTTTAAAAATGTCAGCTGTGTGGGCCTCTCTCACAGCTCGGGGTCGGGCACCACAATAAACACAAATAAACTATTGTTGAGTAGATGTGTGGCCAGGCTTGGGGTTTTTACATCATTTGTTTGATCTTTGCAGGTGACTTGCCTCCTCTCATCCTGTCCCCATCCCAGTACCACAATTACACGCAGCCCCGCGGAAACTTCATTCCCTACGCAGACGAAGAGAGAAACGAGTACAGGTACCTTTCATGCCAGTCTCCACGGCAACTACAATACCAGAGGGTCAAGTGTGTCCCACGGAACAATACATTCTTCCTTGCAGCAGCACGACACAATATGTAAACGTCGTACACTGTAGACTATACAGTAACTGAGAACGGTGCAGCGTGTCTGTGTGTGTACATATATATACATTAACACATATACACACACATATATACACATTCATACATGCACATACACACACAAGTGTATATATAAGCGCGCATACGCACTCACACACACACACACACACTCACACTCATACACACACACACACACACTCACACACATACACATTCTCGCACACACTCACACACATACACTCTCACACATGCACACGTATTAACACACTCACACACTCTCTCACACACACACACACACTCTCTCTCACACACACACACGCACACGCACGCTCTTCGGCTCACTGAGTCCGCGCCGACCAGCGATCCCCGCATATTAACACTATCCTACACAACCAGCAGGGACATTCACACCAAGAGGTCCAGTGTTGGTCTAATGAGAAATATTGTGCTCCCTTCCATCTTGAATATAACCTTGTTTGCATTCTAACGCAGGATAAAGCTCTCACCTGATGCCAGCCCTCAGCAGCTAGCAAACACCTTCTACCTGCCCTCGGGGATTGGAGCTACCTGTGTTCTCAAGACTCCGTACAACAGCACGTTAGACCAGTTGGTGCAGACATTGAACCTGTCCACCAGTGAGACGAAGATGTTGGCATCCAAGTACTTTGACTCGATGTGCCTGGACTCCTTCACCCAAGGCTTGCCTCTCTCAAACTTCGTTCCTCTGCCCCCTTCACCTGCCCCGTCAGACTTCCCCGACACTGGGGCCGATGAAGGGACACATCTGTGGAATTTCACATCGCCCGTGACAATGAAAGGTTTGTGATCACAGAAAGATCCTCAGAGTGGGTGGCAGCATTTTACAGTAGTATAGTCATTTCTGTTCACATTTCCACGGACACAATTTCTTCATGGGAAGAATCAATTGCAGTGAGTTGTGGATGCAGCCCAGACCATCACACAAACCAACCTCCCTTCCATTGACTCCATCTACACCTCACGCTGCCTCGGCAAGGCCAGCAGCATCATCAAGGACCAGTCACACCCCGGCCACTCCCTCTTCTCCCCTCTCCCATCGGGCAAACGGTACAGAAGTGTGAAAACGCACACCTCCAGATTCAGGGACAGTTTCTTCCCGGCTGTTATCAGGCACCTGAACCGTCCCACCACAACCTGAGAGGGGTCCTCACCTCCCATCTACACAAATAGAGGCCTTTGAACGATCTACAATCGGACTTTATCTTTAACTTCTTGGCTCCTTCAATCATCTTTCTAGTTATTTTCTAGTCCCTTCCACCAATCCTCTCACCAATATGGGGAGATGACGGTTAGTTTAGTTCAGAGATACAGTGCGGAAACAGGCCCTTCGGCCCAACGAGTCCGTGCCGACCAGCGATCCCCATGCACGATCACTATCCTACACACACTCGGGACAATTTACAAATGTTGCCAAAGCCAATTAACCTACAAACCTGCGCGTGTTTGGAGTGTGGGAGGAAACCAGAAACCAGAGGTCCCGGAGAAAACCCACGCAGGTCACGGGGAAAACATACAAACTCCATACAGATGGCACCCGTAGTCAGGATTGAACCCGGGCCTCTGGCGCTGTGAGGCAGCAACTCTACCGCTGCGCCACCGTGCCACACAGTGGATGGTTAGGTTGACGCTAATTGGAAACAATCAGACTGCTGCAGAAAAATAGAGCGGAATATGAAATAAAAGCTTGCAGCTAGCCTAAGGCCACGTTGGTACTTGCGTGTAGGACAAGTTATACTCTGCTCTCCTTCATTTCACCCCATTCCTTTTAGTATCAGGCACTCTGTTACAAATGACAGCAAATCTCATGTCGTGTTTTTTCAGTATTTTGGCAGACAGTTCTACATTTAAGGATAGAGAGTAAAGATCAATTTTTAACATGGTTGCGTTTTGATAACCAAAAAATAATTCAAGACTGTGTCTCTGGCACTGTGAGGCAGCAACTGTACCGCTGCGCCACCATGCCACACTCCAACTTTACTTACCTGAATGTTCATTTGAATTTATTCCTGGGTATCAACTTTCCAAGATAGACACAAAAAGCTGGAGTAACTCAGCGGGACAGGCAGCATCTCTGGAGTGAAGGAATGGGTGACGTTTTGGGTCAAGACCCTTCTTCAGACTGGTTGGGGAAGCTGTTAGCTTTGTTGGGTGAAAACAAGAAACTAGTGTGACTTGGGCGGGGGAGGGGTGGAGAGAGAGGGAATGCTGGGGCTACCTGAAGTGAGAGAAATCAATATTCATACCACTACGGTGTGAGCTGCCCAAGCGAAATATGCGATGCTGTTCCTCTAATTTGCGTTTAGCCGCACTCTGACAGTGGAGGAGGCCCAGGATAGAAAGGTCTGTGTGGGAATGGGAAGCGGAATTAAGGTGTTTAGTAACCGGGAGATCAGGTAGGTTCAGACGGGCTGAGCGAATGTCAACTTTCCAAAGCAGTTTTAGAATATTCTGAAAAAAATATATAGATCTTTTGTGTTTTGATATAGATGTTTCAATAAACAATAGACAATAGGTGCAGGAGTAGGCCATTCGGCCCTACGAGCCAGCACCGCCATTCACTGTGATCATGGCTAATCTTATTTCTGGATCTAATAACAAAATTTCTTTCTCTGCTTTCTCTAACTCGAGCCATGAACACACGATATTGATTTATTAAAATAACTGCAGTTGACAGTGTTCTATCGTCAGCTACTACAGCAGGGATGACAGATGAGCTCAGGTCAACAAACCATACCTGTAATATATCAGGGCTGTGCGGATCAATTCTACACACTAAATCAAACTTACAAGACCATCAACCATCTCTCTAGGTTAAACGTAAGGTCATCAGGTCCATTCTGTTCATATTCACGAGTGAACTGCGATGGAATATGGGCAGAACAGGGCAGAACAATATTTTAGTTTAGGGATACATGTAGTTTTGCAGGTCAGTAGTAGCCCCGCTCGGTCAAGACCGACCATGGGTCCTAGTTTGCAGGTGGTGTGTGGTCAGATGCAAGCCTGGGCGATGTCATGTGGAGGACAGACAGGCTGTTGCCCATGCAGCACGTCCCCCCCTCTCCATGTCGCTGATCGATCCAAAGGAACAGCAGGGCCGTTACAGTTTGGCACCAGCGCCGTCGCTGCCAGGAGCTGCCAGAGCGAGGTTGTAGACAACGACGAACTGCCTTCGGGGCTCCGACTCCGGATTTTCTTGAGGTTTACTCCTGGAGCCTTTTCCACGACTGGATATGGCCACAAGGCAGTGGAGGCTTTAAATCAGAGTTTGCCCTCTCCTGGATGGACTGCCTTCCCAGGCTGACAAGCCCCACCTGCCCGAGACTCGTGGGGGCGGGAGTGTCTACCTTCCCGTGCAGGTCTACAGCACCTGCCCACTGCCCAGTTTTGGAGGTTAATTGGTTTAGTAAAATTGTAAAATGTCCCTAGAGTGTGTAGGATAGTGCTAGTGTGCGGGGATCGCTGGGCGATGTGGACTCGGTGGAACGAAGGATCCGCATCTGCGCTGTATCATTAAACTAAACTAGACTGAGTGAGACAAAACGGCATGGAAACTGGCCGTTCTTCCCACTGAGTCTGCATCGACCAGCGATCACTTGGACACACGAGGTCTACCCTACACTCTAGGGACAATTTACAGCGGGCCAATTAACTTACAGATCTTCACGTATGTGGAAGGAAACTGGAGCACCCGGAGAAAACCCACGTGGTTACACAGGGAGGACGTGCAAACACCGTACTGACAGCACCCGTAGTCAGGATTGAACCCTGGTCTCTGGCGCTGTGAGGCAGCAACTCTACCGCTGCGCCACCGTGCCGCCCTGAAATACCTAAAGCTATTCAGAAACGTTCCCAATAAAAGGTCAATAGTGGGGAGAGAAATGAGTCCAGACCGTACAGTTCTCGATGCTTCCCACTTAGTTACAGATGCCCAGGTTCGACCCTGACTTTGGGTGATGTTCAAATGCAAAGTTTGTTCCTTTAGGTTAGTTTAGTTTCAAGATACAGCGTGGAAACAGGCCCTTCGGCCCATCGAATCGATGTCGACCCTCAATCACCCGTCCACACTAGTTCTATGTTATCCCACTTTCTTATCCATTTCCTACCCACCTAGGGCCAATTAAACCACAAAACCTGTACGTCTTTGGGATGTGGGGAGGAAACCGGAGCACCCGCAGGAAAACCCACGCGGTCACAGGGAGAACGTGCAAACTTTGCACAGACAGCATCCAAAGTCAGGATGGAACCAGGGGCTCTGAGGCAGCAGGTCCACAAGCTATGCCTCTGTTGATCCTGTTCATTTGCTTCCTGTTTTTCCTGGCACCTTTGACCAGGAGTAATGAGGCTTAAGGCAAATTTAATTCCAAATGAGCAGCTAAGAATTTCAATAGTCTATTAGAAACTAAGCTGCCATGCAAATACATCGCACTAATTTCTTATTTAAGCGCATTCCCATTTACGGTGTGTAGATTTTAATATCCTACAAAATTGATATGCATTTTAATTGTAAGGTAATTAGGCTAAATGGAGTAAAGTGTCGTAGGAAGAAATCTTTGTTTTGCTGCTATAAAACATGATGCAAACGTATTAAAAAAATGAATTACATTACCAAAAATACTTTACATTATTATTAGTCAGTCTTAAATCTTTAGTCAGAGGGTGGTGAATCTGTGGAATTCATTGCCACAGAAAGCTGTGGAGACCACGTCAATGGATATATTTAATGCAGAGATAGACAGATTCTTGATTAGGTTACGGGGAGAAGGCAGGAGAATGGGGTTAGGAGGGAGAGATAGATCAGCCATGATTGAATGGTGGAGTAGACTTGATGGGCCGAATGGCCAAATTCTTCTCCTATCACTTGTGATCTTATCGTTGAATGGCGGAGTAGACTTAAGGTTATAAGAAATAGGAGTAGAATTAGGCCATTCGGCCCATCAAAGTGTACTCTGCCATTCAATCATTGCTGGTCTATCTCTTCCTCCTAACCCCATTCCCCTGCCTTCTCCCCATAACCTCTGACCCCCGTACTAATCAAGAAATGGCGAGTAGACTTGATGGGCCGAATGGCCTAATTCTGCCCCTAGAATCAATGAACCATTGTCCTAACAATGACATTTGCTGCGTTATCTTTCAGAAACATTCACGTCGTCTCCGTCCGTCCCACACCCCATCCACGAGCTGGTGCGATGCAGCTGCTCCATGCAGGGGACCGGCTTCTCCTGCCCCAGTGGTGTGGGTGGCCACCCCCCTCAGAAGAAGGTGGTGACCGGCGACATCATGGTGGACATCTCAGGCCGCAACGTGTCCGAGTATATCCTGCATACTTCAGACCGCTTCAGGCTTCATAGGTTTGTGGATATCCATTCTTGCCATAGAGTCATACAGCACTGACTCAGGCCCTTCAGCCCCACTAGCCCATGCCGACCAACATGCCCCATCTACACTAGTCCCACCTGCCTGCGTTTGGCCCATGTTCTAGAATCACACATATACACACAAATACACACACACACACACACACACACATATGCACGTGCACACACACATAGATATACACACACACACATATATATATATGTGTGTGTGTATCAATAGACAATAGGTGCAGGAGTAGGCCATTCGGCCCTTCGAGCCAGCACCGCCATTCACTGTGATCATGGCTGATCATCCCCAATCAGTACCCCGTTCCTGCCTTCTCCCCATATCCCCTGACTCCGCTATTTTTAAGAGCCCTATCTAGCTCTCTCTTGAAAGTTAGCTATCTGTGTGTGTGTGTATATATATATATATATATTGTGAGAGAGAGAGATATCTTACCAACAACTAGAGGGCAGTCCTGAGCTACTATCTACCTCATTGGAGACCCGTGAATTATCTTTGAATAGACTTTACTGGCTTTATCTTGACTAAACATTAATGATATTATTCTTTTATATATCTGTACATTGTGGACGGCTCGATTGTAATCATGTATTGTCTTTCCGCTGGCTGGATAGCACGCAACAAAAGCTTTTCACTGTACCTCGGTACATGTGACAATAAACTGAACTGAAGTGAAACATGGCATCCCAACGTCTACACTCAATACCCTGACTAATAAGGGCCAAGGGCCTGCCGGCTCTGCTTGGTTCTTGCCTTCTTGTTCCTCCAGTTCCCTCCCCCTCTACTTCACTCCGAAGAAAAGTCCCGTCCCAAAATATTGCCCAATCCTTCTCTCCAGAGATGCTGCCTAACCCGCTGAATTACTCCAGCATTTTGTGTCTAACCGGTATAAATCAGCATCTCGTAATAGATCGGAGCTGAATTAGGCCATTCGGCCCATCAAATCTACTCCGCCATTCAATCATGGCTGATCTATCTCTCCCTCCTAACCCCATTCTCCTGCCTTCTCCCCATAACCTCTGACACCTGTACTAATCAAGAATCTATCTATCTCTGCCATAAAAATATCCATTGACGTGGCCTCCACAGCCGTCTGTGGCAATGAATCCACAGATTCACCACCCTCTGACTAAAGAAATTCCTCATCTCCTTCCTAAAGGAAGGTCCTTTAATTTTGAGGCTGTGACCTCTGGTCCTAGACTCTCCCACTAGTGGAAACATCCTCTCCACATCCACTCTATCCAGGCCTTTCACAATTCTGTGTGTTTCAATGAGCCCCTCCCCCCCCCCCCCTCCCCATCCTTCTACACTCCAGCGAGTACAGGCCCAGCACCGTCAAACACTGAAGTTGCTTTCCACACCTCCATTTGAAGTGTTGCCATTAACTGTAAATAAATCAATATTTTTACTACTGAATCCGCACTTGCGATGAACACAGCAACTCATTACTCCAGCAAATCAATGATGTGCCCTGACAGTTTTCATATGTGCAAGGCAGGAATAGCCACTTGCAAATTTGTCGAATGACACATCATTTTCACTTAGGTTTAGTTTAGCTTTTGGTTTAGAGATGCAGTGCGGAAATGGGCCCTTCGGCCCGCCTAGTCCATGCTAACCAGCGATCCGCACGCATTCACACCACCCTACACACACTGCAGACAATTTTACATCCATCCCAGGCCAATTAACCTACAAACCCGTACGTCCTTGGAGTGTGGGAGGAAACCGAAGATCTCGGAGAAAACCCAGGGGGAGAACGTGCAAACTCCGTACAGACAGCACCTGTGGTCAGAACCGAGCACGGGTCTCTGGGGCTGTGAGGCGGCAACTCTACCGCTGCGCCACCGTGCCGCCCATTCACTTATCTTCTTTCTCCTCAGGTATGGAGGACTGACGTTTGGGAACGTTCTCAAATCGATACCAGCGTCATTCAGCACCCAGGCAGCACCAATGGTGCGGAAGATCGCTGTGAGACGAACAGCACAGGTGAGGAGTAGATGCACTTCTCCAGCAATCTACTGATTCACTGATTATAGATAAACTGAGCAAGTTTCAGCTTCAACAGCTGGCTTTGTGCGAAGTAGTTTAAAGTCATAGAATCAATAGACAATAGATGCAGGAGTAGGCCATTCGGCCCTTCGAGCCAGCGCCGCCATTCAATGTGATCATGGCTGATCATCCACAATCAGTACCCCGTTCCTGCCTTCTCCCCATATCCCCTGACTCCGCTATTTTTAAGACCCCTCTATCTAGCTCCCTCTTGAAAGCATCCAAAGAACCTGCCTCCATGGCCCTCTGAGGCAGAGAATTCCACAGACTCACCACTCCCTGTGAGTAAGAGTGTTTCCATTTAAGAGTGTTAAACTGTGGCCCCTGGTTCTGGACTCCCCAACATCGGGAACATGTTTCCTGCCTCTAGCGTGTCCAAACCCTTAATAATCTTGTATGTTTCAATAAGTTCCCCTCTCATCCTTCTAAATTCCAGAGTGTACAAGCCCAGCTGCTGCATTCTCTCAGCGTATGACAGTCCCGCCATCCCGGGAATGAACCTTGTAAACCTACGTTGCAATCCTGCAGCAAAGGACGCAGCAAAGCCTTCGGACCACCGAGTCCATGCCAACCACTTCCAACACACCCTCGTAAATCTACCCTGCATCCTTAGACAGACACAAAATGCTGGAGTAACTCAGCGGGACAGGCAGCATCTCTGGAGAGAAGGAACGGGTGACGTTTCGGGTCAAGTCCGTTCTTCGGACTAGTCAGGGATAAGGGAAACGAGAGATTATAGACGACGATGTACGAGGCAAAGACCATTAAATGAAAGATATGCAAAAACGTAACATCCATATCTCTCCTTTTCCTTATCCCTAACCAGTCTGAAGAAGGGTCTTGACCCAAAACGTCACCCATTCCTTCTCTCCAGAGATGCTGCCTGTCCCGCTGAGTTACTCTGGCATTTTGTGTCTATCTTCGGTGTAAACCAGCGTCTGCAGTTCCTCCCTACACATTCCTTTCTAGTTCATCTGGAAACATCTTTCCCATGACATGGTGCCCATTGTTCTCAGTAAACAAGATCATTTCAGTGACGGTAGACACAAATGCTGTAGAAACTCAGCGGGTGAGGCAGCATCTATGGAGCGAAGGAATAGGTGACGTTTTGGATCGAGAACCTTCTTCAAACCAGACTCCGTCTCGACCCGAAACGCCACCTATTCCTTCGCTCCATAGATGCTGCCACATTCGCTGGGTTTCTCCAGCATTTTTGTCTACCTTCGATTTTTCCAGCATCTGCAGTTCCTTCTTAATCATTTGAGTGATGGATTATTATCCTGTCCCCTTCATGCCAATTGGCTCTCGTTGTCTCTTTTCTCTTGTAAGATAGCAGGAAGGCCAGTGTCCCAGAAATGTAAATATTATGTTGTGGTAATTAAATCATGAGTGTTAGGACATGAATATGTTGGAGTTACTCCAGCATTTTGTGTCTACCAGCACATTATGTAAACTTGTCCTGAGCACTAACCTTAAGGGCCTGTCCCACTTACGCGTTTTTTTTCGGCGATTTGCCAGCGCCCGTCATAGTTGCAGCAGGAAATGTTGAATATCCAGCGGCGACCAGAAGCGGGTACGGTACGACTCTTTGGGCGACTACTCACGACCAAACAGGTGCCCCCCCGCAATATGTCGTTGTTAGAGTCATGCGGGCGGTACGGTGGCGCAGCGGTAGAGTTGTTGCCTCGCGGCGCCAGGGACCCGGGTTCGATCCCAACTACGGGCGCTGTCTGTACGGAGTTTGTACGTTCTCCCCGTGACCTGCGTGGGCTTTCTCCGGGTGCTCCGGTTTCCTCCCACAAAGACGTGCAGGTTTGTAGGATGAATGGCTTCGTTAAAATTGTAAATTGTCCCTAGTGACAGAGTTAGTGTACGGGGCGATCGCTGGTCGGCGCGGGCTCGGTGGGCCGAGGAGTTTGTTCCCACGCTGCATCTCTAAACTCTGAATTATAAATTTGACTTTAAAACCAGCACAAAGGCGACAGCATTTGACTGATGCCGACAATGTTTTGTTTTTAATTTCCACAGGCTTTTTACAACAACAAAGGTTATCACAGCATGCCGACCTACCTGAACACCTTGAACAATGCCATTCTACGAGCTAACCTACCCAAGAGCAAAGGCAACCCTGCGGGATATGGTAAGGGCAAGGGCTCAGTTTGGTAAACCCTCCAAAAATAATATTTCTCTGCAGAGATTTAAAAAACTCTTGCCTCTGCTAGCTGGAGCATCTCAAACTGGGGGTCAAGTAGAGCCGAGAGCGTTTTATTGTCACGTGTCCCAAAACGGAACAATGTTTATAACTTCAAGTCAAGAGTGGATGGGACAATGACATTCTTACTTGCTGCAGCTGTCAATGTGTAAGCATTGTATAAAACGGGGGGAAAAAGGAAAAGTCCAATAAATAATGAATATAGTGCAAATAACAAATAATAATATAGTATTTTGCAGTTCAGAGCTCATAGCTTATTCATTGTGTTTAATAGCCTGATGGCTGTGGGGAAGAAACTGATCCTGAACCTGGACGTTACAGTCTTCAGGCTCCTGTACCTGCTTCCTGATGGCAGTGGTGAGATGAGTGCGTGGCCAGGATGGTGTGGGTCTTTGATGATTTTGGCTGCCTTTTTGAGGCAGCGACTGCGATAGATCCCTTCGACGGTGGGGAGGTCAGAGCCGGTGATGGACTGGGCAGTGGTCTCATCTTTTTGTAGTCTTTTTCGCTCCTGGATGTCCAAGTTGCCGAACCAGGCCACGATGCAACCGGTCAGAATGCTGTCTACCGTGCACATGTAGAAGTTGAGGAGAATCCCCTTCATATGGGTTAGTAAGGGCATCAGTTGCATCCCAGCTGTTATCAGGCAACTGAACCATCCTACCGCAAGAACTACTATCTACCTCATTGGTGACCCTCGGACTATCTGTGATTGGACATTGCTGGCTTTACTTTGGCACTAAACATTATTCCTTGATCTTGTCTCTGTACACTGTGAATGTTTTAATTGTAATCATGCATTATAAGGTCATGAGGTCATAAGTGATAGGAGTAGAATTGGGCCATTCGGCCCATCAAGCCTGCTCCGCCATTCAATCATGGCTGATCTATCTCTCCCTCCAAATCCAATTCTCCTCCCCGTAACCTCTGACACTTGTGCTTATCAAGAAGTTAGTTGTCCACGTGCATTGTCTTTCCGCTGACTGGTTAACACGCAACAAAAGCTTTTCACTGTACCTCGGTACACGTGACAATAAACTCAACTGAAACTGACCTGAGGAATTATGGGCAGAAGGCAGGAACATGGGGTTGAGAGTGAAAGATAGAGCAGCCGTGAATGAATGGCAGGGTAGACGAGGGGCCGAATGGCCTAATTCTGCTCTTAGGACGTATGAACGTATGGCACAATGAAATTCTTACGTGTAGCAGCACAACAGACGTGTAAACATGAAGATAGACACAAAGAACTGGAGTAATTCAGCGTTCAGGCAGCATCTCTGGAGAAAAGGAACCTTGATTCTCCAGGGATGCTGCGTGACCCACTTAGTTACTCCAGCACTTTGTGTCTGTCATCAGAATAAACCGGCATCTGCATGAGTTTTCTCCGAGATCTTTGTTTATTAAATCTGGGCATTGAGACCAAGGTTCAATGAAAAGCTTTTAGTTTAGTTTGGTTTAGAGATACAGCGCAGGAACAGGCCATTCAGCCCACCGTGTCCGCATCAACCAGCGATCCGGCCAGCTGGATCGCTTAATAAACAATATGTGAAGAGAGTGCTCTGTAATCGCCGTAATAGACAACAACAAATAAGTTCCGTTTACAAATACAAACGCTGTATGCCATGTTGTCACTTGTGGGCGGAGCACCAGGGCAAATTCCTTGTATGTGAATACTTGGCCAATAAACTTATTCATAAACTTCATTATAGTGCAAAGACAAAATCATTTGCCCCTCAAGTCTAAGTACAGGTAGTTCCGAGTTAGGTTGGAGGTTGTGGTGTTCTATAGCCTGCTGGTTGGAGGGAAGAAGCTGCTCCTGAACCTGGTCTATCTCAGAACAAGGGAGTTCGGGTTGCCAACTTTCTCACTCCCAAATAAGGGACAAACGGTCAAATTACGGGACAAATTCCTGACGGCAATTCGTTGACCAACTGGGCCGTGGCTGGCTGGGCGAATGATGAGTTGGCCCGGGTGCTGGACTGCACACAAAGCCCAGCCGGTGGGCCAGCTGAGGAGGTTTGGCCCTGGCCACGCCCCGTCCAACTCATGAACTGATGATTGTCCATGAGAGGGAGGGGTGGTGGTGTTGGCGGTCAGCGAAGGCCCGAAGGTCAGACAGCTGGCCGGATCGCTGGTCGATGCGGACACGGTGGGCCGAATGGCCTGTTCCTGCGCTGTATCTCTACTAAACTAAAAGCTTTTCACTGAACCTTGGTCTCAATGCCCAGATTTATGTGTTTACATTTCTATTTTATATGCAGAGAATTATATTCATTGGATAAGGGGTTGATAAATACGTCATGGAATGCTGCCATCTGCTGGCACTAATATGTACAGCACGACTTGTTTCAAATTGACCGACAGAAATTAAGCATCAAAATCTGATCCTTCACCAGAACACAGAGATGTTCCATTTACACAAAATGTTAGAGCAACTCAGCTGTCAGGGAGCGTCTGATGCTGCTTCCTGAGCAAATGACAGGAATCTAGTGGGTATTCCCGATGCATTTTGTACGGGTCTGGGATTCTGACTGTGCATGCCCGAGATGAGAAAAGTATGTCCCATCTTTTTAATCACAGTGTTTGTTTTGTCTCACAGGCATCACGGTGACAAACCATCCAATGAACAAGACCAGTGCCAGCTTGTCCCTTGACTACCTGTAAGAATAAGAATCGATATTACATTGAATATTTAATTCTCAATTGTTGCTCCATATCATTGAGTTTTCTCAGGGGTGTTTGTCTCGTTGCGTGCATGTGTCTGCCTCTCGATGGTTGAAACAAAAGACTGCTTTCTTCTGCCCAATGGCCACTATAATAACCAATCTTGAAAGGTAACCAATTCACCAATTTTAGTTTAGAGATACAGCGCAGAAACAGGCCCTTCGGCTCACCAAGTCCGCACCGACCAGCGATCCCCGCACACTAACACTATCCTACACACGCTAGGGACAATTTACATTTACACCAAGCCAATTAACGTACAAACCTGTACGTCTTTGGAGTGTGGGGGGAAACCGAAGATCTCGGAGAAAACTCATGCAGGTCACGGGGAGAACGTACAAACTCCGTACAGACAGCTCCCGTAGTTGGGATCGAACCCAGGTCTCCGGCGCTGCAAGCGCTGTAAGGCAGCAACTCTACCGCTGCGCCATCGTGGTCGCCTGTAGCTGCATCGAGACTGAGCGAGCACTGGGGCTGTACAGCAGGCCGCAGTTCTTCCTGCACCACCTCCTAGGCAGGAAGCTCTTATTGATGTGTAGGGAGGAACTGCAGGAGCTGATTTATGCCGAAGACAGACTCAATAGGCTGGAGTAACTTGCGGGACAGGCAGCATCTCTGGTGAAAAGGAATTGGTGACATTGTGGGTCTAGACCTGAAACGTCTCCTATTCCTTTTCTACAGAGATGCTGCCCAACCCGCTGAGTTACTCAAACCTTTTGTGTCTGTCCATATAACCATATAACAATGACAGCACGGAAACAGGCCATCTCGGCCCTTCCAGTCCGTGCCGAACACTTACTCTCACCTAGTCCCACCTACGTGCACTCAGACCATACCTCCATTCCTTTTCCGTCCATATACCTATCCAATTTATTTTTAAATGATAAAATCGAACCTGCCTCCACCACTTCCACTGGAAGCTCATTCCACACAGCTACCACTCTCTGAGTAAAGAAGTTCCCCCTAAACTTTTGTCCCTTAATTCTCAAATCAATGTCCTTAGCTCTTATTGATGGAGGAAGTGCTGTACTTATGTCATTTTAGTGGCGGATGTTACTACACTAGTGGTGTCACAGGTAGATAGGGTGGTCAAGAAGGCTTTAGCCACATTGGCCTTCATCAGTCAGGGTATAGAGGATGGAGGTAGACACAAAGTGCTGGAGTAACTCAGCGGGACATGCAGCATCTCTGGAGAGAAGGAATGGGTGATGTTTCGGGTCGAGACCCTTCTACAGACTGATACCAAGTTATGATCACAGCCATGATCATATTGAATGGCGGTGCTGGCTCGAAGGGCTAAATGGCCTCCTCCTGCACCTATTTTCTATGTTTCTTTATATACAATGAAACTCAACGAGATGACAGTGAAACTAGTGCGAGGACTAGTGGAGTGGGGGAGGGGCAGAGAGAGACGGGATGAACTTATGAAAACTGTGATTAAGTGTTGATTTAATTTGAGGAATGACGTGTCCTTTTGTCTAATTGTTCCCAGCCTGCAGGGCACGGATGTGGTCATCGCGATTTTCATCATCGTGGCCATGTCCTTTGTCCCAGCCAGCTTCGTGGTGTTTCTGGTGGCCGAGAAATCGACGAAAGCCAAACACCTGCAGTTTGTCAGTGGATGTGACCCAGTCATCTACTGGCTGGCCAACTATGTGTGGGACATGGTGAGTGTGCACGCATCTGTTCTTCCACGGGACAGGGTGGTCAGATGAATGACGACGCTATAGCTGTCCCAGTGAGATTCTTTGCTCGCAGGTCCAAGGTATGCAAACGGTTGCCATGTAAAGGGCATTGACGGAGTTACAGAGAATCCCCGCACGCCAGCTCCAACCTTGTTCTCAACCTGTCCCAAGCCGGCTCCCCCATTGTCCTCCCCTTCCTCACGGTAGTCCACCCAATGCCAGGTCCCGCCTGGCCCATCCTTGACCGCCACCCACCGGTCAACCCACGAGGCCCCACTGACCCACGAGGCCCCACTGACCCACGAGGCCCCACTGACCCACGAGGCCCCACAGACAGTATTGGAATTACTTCCCTAAAGCAAATATGCAAAAAACCTGAAAACTTGAATGTAAATCTACAGTTTTTCTGCAGAACCAGCCAAATTATGAATAATGTTTACTTTAAAGCCAGTTGGTTGCATTTCAGTTCAGTTGGTTTTTGTTAATGTGTATTTTGTTTCCTCCCCTCTCTCTCTCCCTCTCTCTCCCTCTCTCCCCCTCTCTCCCCCCCTCTCCCCCTCTCCCCCTCTCCCTCTCTCTCCCTCTCTCTCCCTCCCTCTCCCTCTCTGCAGTTGAATTACTTGGTGCCAGCGACCTGCTGTATCATCATTCTGTTTGTCTTTGACCTGCCCGCCTACACCTCGCCAACTAACTTTCCCGCCGTCCTGGCTCTCTTCTTGTTATACGGGTAAGTCATGCCATACGGACCTCATCTAGTGAAGAAACCAAACAAGTGCTCCAATAATGCCCATGCAGCAGGGAGGGACTACAGCTGCTGGTTTAATCTGAAGGCAGGCACAGGAACCCAGAGTAACTGGGGCGGTCACGGTGGCGCAGCGGTAGAGTTGCTGCCTCACAGCGCCGGAGACCGGGGTTCGATTCTGACTACGGGTGCTGTCTGTACAGAGTTTGTACGTTCTCCCCGTGACCCGCATGGGTTTTCTCCGAGATCTCCGGTTTCCTCGAACACTCCAAAGACGGCAGGTTTGTAGGTTCAGTGGTTTGGTACAAATGTAAAACATTGTCCCGTGTGTGTGTGTCGGATAGTGTTAGTGTGCGGGGATCGCTGGTCAACGTAGACCCGGTGGGCCGAAGGGCCTGTTTCCACGCTGTATCTCTAAACTAAAGAATGCCAGTGTAGTAGGGAGGAACTGCTGACGCTGGTTTAAACTGAAGACCAGCACAAAATGCTGGAGTAACTCAGCGGGACAGGCAGCAGCAACTCTGGAGAGAAGGAATAGGTGACGTTTCGGGTGGAGACCCTTCATTAGGTATGTTACAAAACTTACCTTCAGTGGCGCTGCAGTTCTGTCACTGGCCGTGTGCGCGACTTTGGCACCTTTGAGAGGGGGGGTGGGTTTAAAATGCAATTTTTCTTCAGACAATTCAAATCGATTTTGAACAGACTGTTTAGTTGCTGAAGAAAAATCGCTTTGACTACCATTTTATTAAGTTTATTAAAATTAGCGCTGGATAATTTAATAGCAGGAGTAAAATTAAAATCATCTCCTAATGCTGTCAACGCCGACAACGGGACGGATCTTACGTAGGGGACAAGGCAAGGTACACCGTTCATTTTTTCATATAAACTTGCTTCTTCGAATGCCTTTAATCAAAATTTCACATTGCAAAAAGGTGACTTGGGACCCATATGAACCGATATGGGGTTTAAATTCACCGCAACCGCAAACATTCCAAAATGATCGCGTTCCACAAAATCTCACTCGCAAGATGATTAAAATGGCCATTAATTTACGGGAATTAAACACTAAATTCCTTCCATTTGGCCTATAAATGAATGACAATGAGATGTAAAAATCATGTTATATTGTCAATTCTTGTGTGAATGTTATTTGCACACTTAGGCTTTTTAAAAATGTTAACCTTTTCTTAAGAAATGGATAGATGTTTAGATCTAGTAATTGAATTGTGTAATTAGCTACAATTGGGTAACTAACTAATTATATACTTTAATTTCAGGTCATCCAAGTAAGATTGTTTCATATTTGTTTCAGAATGCTTCAATCTATAATAACTGAAAATTTCATTCAGTTCTCTTAATTTTTAAGAAAGTTATGGGCTTTTGACTGTCCTAGATCACAGCTTTTGTGTTAGGTCAATGGAAAAGCAATAGGGAACAAGATGCTCATTTCCGAGTATGAAAATGGCCAGAACTTTTTTAATACTGAAGATATGAAAGTGAATTAGGTGTCAAATTAAACTTCTTGTTATGCTTTATCAGATGGGATAAATTGCAGACTTGATTTTTAAAATCTCAAAATGTTATAACATTGCTACCTTCATCAGACGGAGAGACGGGGGGAAGGGAAATGAGAGATATACTTAAGACAAATGGAATGGAAGAGATGCAAAAAGCAACGTTGATCAAGGAAAAGTGGAGCCCACAATGCTCCATTGTTGGCTGTGGGGGAGGTGATGGGCCGAATGCCCTAATTCTGCTCCCTATCACTTAAGAACTGTGGACTATTTGATTGCAAGCATGTGCATTATTTTCATTGACTGGATAACAGGCAGCAAAATGCTTCTCACTGTAACACAGTACACGTGACAATAATAAATGAAACTAAAGTGAGATTTCTTCTCTCCTAACTAGATTAGTTTGCCAGTGCCATTGTCCCTTAAGATCAACGTCTGTAACGGAGACTATTCCACCTCCCAGGTGCAGGATGTCCGCGTCAGTATGGGATATTCGCTGCTTCAGTGGGTTCAGGCTTGGATCAAAGTCATTTAGTACAAATGGTCTTGGCCCGTCTCCAAGTTGAGGAATGTAGGGATCAATCAGCGTTTGAGGACCACGCGGCAGTGAGATTGACTTCACTCTCAGTCAGGAGAATGTCGCCATCGGTGAAAACCTTCCCCTTGTGGAAGGGATGGTCGCAGCCCTGTGCTTGACATCTGCTGTTCAAATTCCCTGTAAACGTGACGTATTGATCATGTCACTGTGTTGTTGCACAGCCCAGCACAGTGGAGAGAATGTCCCCACTCTGCCTCTGGTATAAAGCTCGTCCAAATATCACGATCCAACCTCCTCGTCTCTCCCGCCACTCCGGGCTGTGTGTTAGTTTGCACCATCAGTGTTTGTCTTTATGTGTATGTTTATGTATACATATATACACGCACACACGCACACGCATGTGCACACACTCACACGCACATGCACACATACGCACGCACACACACGCACACGCATGCACACACATACTCACACACACCTACACACATACGCACGCACACACACGCACACGCGTGCGCACACACTCGCGCACACATGCACATGCATGCACACACACACTCACATACACACATATGCACACACACACGCACGCACATGCATGCGCACATACACTCACACACACTAACACGCACCTACACACATACACACGCATGCACACATGCATGCACGCACACGCATCGCTCACACTCACGCACACATGCACATGCATGCCCACACACACTCACACGCACCTACACACATATGCACACGCACACACACACACATGCACGCACACGCATGCGCACACACTTGCACACACACCCACACCTACACACACCTACACATACACACACACGCGCACACACACACACACGCACGCACACACGCACACACATGGATCTCTAAACTAAACCAAGCCCTCGGTGCTGACAATGTTGGAGGATATTCCAAAAATGTGGAAAAACCGCACTTTGAAGGAAGAGTCTCGATCCAAAACCAGACACCTCCAGAGATACTGCCTGACCCGCTGAGTTACTCCAGCTTTTTATGTCTAACATGGATTCCAAGCCTTGCCTGTGCTCGCTGGAATTTAGAAGGATGAGGGGACAACTCCTTGAAATTACCGAACAGTGAAAGGCCTGGATAGAGTGGATGTGGAGAGGATGTTTCCACTAGTCCAGGAGCATCTAGGACTAGAGGTCACAGCCACAGAATTAAAGAATGTTCCTTCAGGAAGGAAATTTCTTTAGTCAGAAGGTGGTGAATCTGTGGAATTCCTTGCCACAGAAGGCTGTCAATGGATAATTGTAAGGCAGAGATAGATAGATTCTTGATTGGTACGGGTGTCAGGGGTAATGGGGAGAAGGCAGGAGAATGGGATTGAGACGGAGAGATCGATCAGCCATTAAGGGGTTGGATAGGCTAGATGCAGGAAGATTGTTCCCGATGTTGGGGATGTCCAGGACAAGGGGTCACAGCTTAAGGATAAGGGGGAAATCCTTTAGGACCGAGATGAAGGACTTTTTTCACACACAGAGTGGTGAGTCTCTGGAACTCTCTGCCGCAGAGGGTAGTTGAGGCCAGTTCATTGGCTATATTTAAGAGGTAGTTAGATGTGGCCCTTGTGGCTAAGGGGATCAGAGGGTATGGAGAGAAGGCAGGTACGGGATACTGAGTTGGATGCTCAGCCATGATCATATTGAATGGCGGTGCAGGCTCGAAGGGCCGAATGGCCTACTCCTGCACCTAATTTCTATGTTTCTATGTTTCTATGACTGAACGGTGTAGTGGATTGATGGGCCGAATGGCCTAATTCTGCTCCTATCACTTATGACTTTATGATCTGTTGCTCCTTGCTCCACAGGTGGTCAATCACTCCGATCATGTATCCAGCGTCCTTCTGGTTTGAGGTTCCCAGCACAGCGTACGTCTTCCTCATAGTCATCAACCTCTTCATCGGCATCACCGCCACAGTGGCCACGTTCCTGCTTCAACTCTTTGAACACGACAAGGTGCGTACTCAAGCCAAGGAAACTCCTTACGATCCCTGAGTCTGAAGAAGGGTCTCGACCCGAAACGTCGCCTATTCCTTCGCTCCATAGATGCTGCCTCACCCGCTGAGTTTCTCCTGCATTTTCGTCCACCTTCCATTTTTCCAGCATCTGCAGTTCTTTCTTAAAGAATAAGGGGTCGGCCATTTAGGACTATGAGGACTTCATCCAGAGAGTTGTGAATCTGTGGAATTCTCTGCCACAGAAGGCAGTGGAGGCCAATTCACTGGATGTATTTAAGAGAGAGTTAGATTTAGCTCTTAGGGATATGGGGTAAAAGCAGGAACGGGGCACCTATTATAGATAATCAGCCATGAAATTAAATGGCGGTGCTGGCTCAAAGGGTCGGATGGCATATTCCTGCACCTGTTTTCTTTGTTTCTATGAGCTTTTTGTGTCGATCAATAATTCCTGATCGTGACCTTTCACATGACAAGGGGGGGAAGTCTGAGAATAGAAATTGAAATAAGACGATAAGACACAGGAGCAGAATTAGACCATTCGGCCCATCGAGTCTACTCTGCCATTCAGTCATCTGGTATCAGTATCAGTCGCTGAACGACGTAACGTCAGTATTATTTAGCTTTGATAGTCGTACAGGACTGAAGGATATGGTATGTGTGTCGGAAGGAACTGCAGATGCTGGTTTACACCAAAGACAGACACGAAATGCTGGAGTAACTCAGCGGGACAGGCAGCAACTCTGGAGAGAAGGAACGGGTGACGTTTTGGGTCGAGACCCTTCTTCAGACTGGAGTCTCACCAGAATTCCAGGCCCAGTACCAGGCCCACAGCCTTCATGCTGCAGATGACAACACCTCAAAACTTACTCTTTATATAGAAACATAGAAAATAGGTGCAGGAGTAGGCCATTCGGCCCTTCGAGCCAGCACCCCCCATTCAATATGATCATGGCTGATCATCCAGAACCAATCGCCCGTTCCTGCCTTCAATTACCCACTGAGTGTCTGCTTCATTTGCCTATTAATGTTTTTCAAGGGGAAGGAGTTCTCAGCTGGACTGTTCTATGTTCTATCTGGAACGGCATTTTGTTATGGTTTTATTGGGAATGGTCTCCTAATCTGAGGAAAGACATTCTTGCCATAGAGGGAGTACAGAGAAGGTTCACCAGACTGATCCCTGGGATGTCAGGACTTCCATATGAAGAAAGACTGGATAGACTCGGCTTGTACTCGCTGGAATTTAGAAGATTGAGAGGGGATCTTATAGAGACTTAAAAAATTCTTAAGGGGTTGGACAGGCTAGATGCAGGAAGATTGTTCCCGATGTTGGGGAAGTCCAGAACAAGGTGTCACAGTTTAAGGATAAGGGGGAAATCTTTTAAGACCGAGATGAGAAAAACATTTTTCACACAGAGAGTGGTGAATCTGTGGAATTCTCTGCCACAGAAGGTAGTTGAGGCCAGTTCATTGGCTATATTTAAGAGGGAGTTAGATGTGCCCCTTGTGGCTAAAGGGATCAGAGGGTATGGAGAGAAGGCAGGTACGGGATACTGAGTTGGATGATCAACCGTGATCACATTGAATGGCGGTGCAGGCTCGAAGGGCCGAATGGCCTACTCCTGCACCTATTTTCTATGTTTCTATGTTATATTTCATCACACTGAGGGTCCTGTTGGTTTTAAGTAACTACATGATTATAAAAGACCATCGCAATTTGCAAAGGGCGGCACAGCGGTGCAGCGGTAGAGTTGCTGCCTTACAGCGCTCGCAGCGCCAGAGGCCCGACTACGTGTGCTGTCTGTGCGGAGTTTGTACGATCTGCCCATGACCCGCGTGGGTTTCCTCCGAGATATTCAGTTTCCTCCCACGCTCCAAAGACATGCAGGTTTTTAGGTTAATCGGCTTGGTGTATGTGTAAATCGTCCCTAGTGTGTGTAGGATAGTGTTAACGGGCGGGGATCGCTGGTCGGCGCGGACTCGGCGGGCCGAAGGGCCTGTTTCCGCGCTGTATCTGTAAACTAAACTAATCTTTGATTGGGTTGGAATTGCTTTGACATTGGGATTTAACTCTTGTGTTTATCCATTGCAGGATTTGAAAGCTGTGAACGGCTACCTGAAAACCTGTTTCCTCATTTTCCCAAACTATAACCTGGGACATGGACTGATGGAGATGGCGTACAACGAGTACATCAATGAATACTATGCAAAGATAGGTAAAGCCAGCAGCGCACCCACGCACCCACGCACCTACGCACCACGCACCACGCACACCGAGAGCCCGTAGCTCACCATTACGAGGGGCGCCCGGAAAACTAATACTTGTTGAGAAAGTTTACCTAGCGCTGATTTGTAAAGTGTGCCCATGACACAAGGGCGGTGTGATGCTGCCTCACAGCATCATAGACCCGGGTTCAATCCTAACTACAGGTGCTGTCTGTACGGAGTTTGTACGTTCTCCCTGTGACCTGCATCCTCCAGGTGCTCCAGTTTTCTTCCACACTCCAAAGACGTGCAGGTTTGTAGGTTAATTGGCTTCGGTAAAGATGATATGTTGCTTTGTAAAGACTACTCGTTTTGTAAAGTGGTTAAAAGATGTGTACAAAATGATGAGAGGGATAGATCGAGTAAATGCACTGCCTCTTGCCCAGTGGAGGGGCATTAAGAACCAGAGGACTTAGGTTTAAGGCGAAAGGAGAAAACTTTAATAGGATTCTGAGGGGTAACTTTTTTTTCACAGAGGATAGTGGGTATATGGAACGAGCTGCCGGAGGAGGTGGTTGAGGCTGGGACTATCATAACATTTAAGAGACAGTTAGACAGGTACATGGATAGCACAGGTTTGGAGGGATATGGGCCAAATGTGCGGAGATGGGACTTGTGTAGCTGGGACATGTTGGCCGGTGAGGGCAAGTTGGTCCGAAGGGCCTGTTTCCACACTGTATCATTCTATAACTCTATTTGCCTCTAATGTTTACAATTTCTCCCGCCAGGCCAATTTGGAAAGATGAAGTCTCCCTTTGAATGGGACATTGTGACACGAGGGCTTGTCGCAATGACAATAGAAGGATTTGTGGGTTTCTTCATTACCATCATGTGCCAGTACAACTTCTTCAGAAAGCCACAGTAAGTGTGTGTGACATATCTACGCGCTCCTGTGTCAACCAGCCTTGCATCTTCTCACTTAGAAACATAGAAACATAGAAATTAGGTGCAGGAGTAGGCCGTTCGGCCCTTCGAGCCTGCACCGCCATTCAATATGATCATGGCTGATCATCCAACTCAGTATCCTGTACCTGCCTTCTCTCCATACCCTCTGATCCCCTTAGCCACAAGGGCCACATCTAACTCCCTCTTAAATATAGCCAATGAACTGGCCTCAACTACCCTCTATGGCAGAGTTCCAGAGACCCACCACTCTCTGTGTGAAAAAAGTCCTTCTCATCTCGGTCCTAAAGGATTTCCCCCTTATCCTTAAGCCGTGACCCCTTGTCCTGGACCTCCCCAACATCGGGAACAATCTTCCTGCATCTAGCCTGTCCAACCCCTTAAGAATTTTGTACGTTTCTATAAGATCCCCTCTCAATCTCCTAAATTCTAGAGAGTATAAACCGTGTCTATCCAGTCTTTCTTCATAAGACAGTCCTGACATCCCAGGAATCAGTCTGGTGAACCTTCTCTGCACTCCCTCTATGACTTGCAAATCATCGAGTGTCTCAGAATCTGATGTTGAGTTACGGTCAAATAATTAAAAAAACAACTGTTCAACATGGAGTCTTTCTCCCAATATCCCCCCATTGGATGTTACAAGATTTGCATTAAACATAGAAACCATAACAATAGGTGGAGTAGGCCATTCGGCCCTTAGAGCCAATACCTGGTTCAATATGATCATGGCTGATCATCCAAAATCAGTACACCGTTCTGGCTTTTTCCCCATATCCCATTAAGCTATAATTTTTTTTTAATTGACTTGTTTCCTCGCTGTGTGACTCTGTTTGACTGTTTGACCGTATCTTGATCATGATGAGTGGTAAATGTACATGTTTTCCGTTATCAGTTTTGATGCCTCCTTGGTGAAGCTGGCTCAAGGGGCAGACTAACGTTTGCGTTGGTCGTACATAACCCCTCTGTAGGAGGGAACTTTGTAGTTTACCCGTACCCTATATCTGACTCTCCTCAGATAGGCACAGACAACAAAATAAATCAGCTCGTGGATCAACGATGAGCCTATCGAACAAGTCGGTTTATTAAAAGCCTTAGCGACGAACATCGGGAAACAGTGCGAGCAAGCCCAAACTGCTTCAACAAGCCACAGTAACTGTACATTTTTTATAACATGGTGACACAGTGGTTACTTGTGGAGTTGAAATAAACCGTCATTAATCAATGTCTGTAACCTTCCACCTTAATCTTGTGCATCTTAATCTTAATTCTTGGTCAGTATGGGTGTCAGACATTATGGGGAGAAGGCAGCAGAATGGGGTTAGGAGGGAGAGATAGATCAGTTATGATTGAATGGTGGAGTAGACTTGATGGGCCGAATATTTCTACTCCTATTCCTTATGACCTTTTACCCTTATGTTTCTTGTTGCTTTGAAACTCTCCTCCCATATATCTGATGTAGATATCATAAATGTCAAGATTCTACTCGTTAAATGGGAGCCCCTCATTAAAGAGGTCGTTCGTTAACCTTTGGGGGACTTGCCCACTAAACACAGTGACAAAGAGCAGCTATAATCACAAGATGGCAACAGATAAGAACCAGGACAGAACGACAAAGGACTATCCACCCCCTGACTGATAAGAAAGTCTGCTTTTCAGCAGAATGTTTCAGCTTTGCTATTCTGCCTACATTCTTGGCCATTTTTCCAATCAGTATGTGAGCTCTGGTGTTGGCCATGTTATAACCTACTCATCTTCCTGATTAAAGCTTTAAAAATGCCAACTTTCACAAGATTTTTACTGTTAAAATCATTCCTGCCAGCTTCCAACACACTTGGATACAATGTTGTGATGCAGGAACACTCTGAGCTCTTCACCTCCAATGAGGGGGAGGGCGAATTGTTATTGCAACACGCAGGGGAAGTGTAATTGGAATATTTTTTAAAGCCCACTGCTGAGGGAGGCAGGGGGAGTGCAGGAATCTTACGTTTGGGAACGGCTTGAGTTGGAGGACCATGCCTCCCGTGGGGGCTACGGGTTGGGAACGGGTGCGTTGAGGGAGCAGACGCAACAGGTCTGCACTTGATCTAGTAATTCTCTAAATCCCGACAACTCCCTCCTCTTGCGTTCCAGGCGTCTGCCGGTTTCTAACAAGCCAATTGAGGATGATGACATTGATGTGGGGAACGAGAGGAGGCGTGTGCTACGAGGAGATGCCGACGCTGATGTCCTGAAAATACAGAACCTGACAAAGGTACGGAGAACTGGAAATAAAAAGAAAATCAAAAAGAAAATTTAATAGGAATCTGAGGGGTAACTTTTTCCACACAAAGGGTGGTTGGTGTATGGAACGAGCTGCCGGAGGAGGTAGTTGAGGCTGGGACTATCATAACGTTTAAGAAACAGTTCGACAAGGGATATGGGCCAAACGCGGGCAGGTGGGAACTAGTGTCTGAAGAAGGGTCTCGACCCGAAATGTCACCCATTCCTACTGCCGAGAGATGCTGCCTGTCCCACTGAGTTACGCCAGCTTTTTGTGTCTACGATTTAAACCAGCATCTGCAGTTCCTTCTTGCACGTGAATCCAGTTTGTGCTCAGTGTGACTCTTGCTGAATCCACATTGAAATATATAAGATTATTAAGGGTTTGGACATGCTTGAGGCAGGAAACATGTTCCCGATGTTGGGGGAGTCCAGAACCAGGGGCCACAGTTTAAGAATAAAGGGTTAGCCATTTAGATTGGAGACACTTTTTCTCACATAGAGTGGTGAGTCTGTGGAATTCTCTGCCTCAGAGGGTGGTGGAGGCCGGTTCTCATGATACTTTCAAGAGAGAGCTAGATAGGGCTCTTAATGATAACAAAGTCAGGATATGGGGAGAAGGCAGGAACGGGGTACCGATTGGGGATGATCAGCCGTGATTACATTGAATGGCGGTGCTAGCTCGAAGGGCCGAATGGCCTACTCGTGCACCTATTGTCTATGGTCACAGGTGTACAAGTCTCGGCGGATGGGTCGGATCCTGGCAGTGGACCGCCTGTGTGCCGGCGTGCGGCCGGGAGAATGCTTCGGTCTACTGGGCGTGAACGGAGCCGGGAAGACCACAACGTTCAAGATGCTGACTGGAGACGAGAGTACCACTGGTGGAGAGGCCTTTGTTAATGGAAACAGGTACGTGATTTTATCTCTGATTGCTTTGTTGTCACCTTCTCCCCAACTAACAATGATCGATTCCACATTGTCCTTGATCCTGTTTTCACACCTTACACTTCCTTGTCTATGTAACTCCCTCTTCCCTGACATCAGTCTGAAGAAGGGTCACCCATTCCCTCACTCTCCAGAGATGCTGCCTGTCCCGCTGAGCTACTCCAGCATTTTGTGTCAATCTTCGATTTAAACCATCACCTGCAATAACAACTTGGGAAATATCACCCGGAGTTTTGTATCATTAACTTGGATATTTTAATATCACTGGGAAAGCTAATTGACACTACACTAAAGGGCTTGTTCCACTCGGGGACTGCCGGCATCATTGACTAACGTATCAGGTCACCGAAACATTTGTGGCGTGACGCGGCGTGGTGACATATTGACGCGCGGTGTTTTTTCAAGTGTCACAACATTTTTTTTGTCGCCGCTGGATTTTGAAATGTTCAAAATCTTTTGGCGACACTGATATGACGCCGGCAGTCACCGAAAAAATCGCCAAGTGGGACAGGCCTTAAAGGAGGCGTGATGTGACACAAGAATTAGTTTTAATTTACTTTAGTTTAGTTTAGAAATACTGTGTGAAAACAGGCCCTTCGGCCCACCGAGTCTGTGCTGACCACGGTCACCCGTTCTATCCTACACACTAGGGACAATTTACTGTCAAACCCGCACGTCTATGGTATGTGGGAGGAAACTGGAGCACCCAGAGAAAACCCACGTGGTTACGGGGAGAACGTACAAACTCGTAGTCAGGGTCGGACCCGGGTCTCTGACCTTGTGAGGCAGCAACTCTACCGCTGCGTCACCGTGCCATCCTGGAGGAACTCATCCTGGAGAAGATGAGTAGGTGACGATTCGGGTCAGGACCCAACTTCAGACGGATCTTAAGAAGGTTCCCGATCTGAAACGTCACCTTTCCGTGTTCCCTGGGGATGCTGTCTGACCCGCTGAGTTACTCCAGCATTCGGGTGTTATCAGGCAACTGAATCATCCTTCCGCAACCAGAGAGCGGTCCTGAACGACTATCTACCTCTTTGGTGACCCTTGGACTATTCTAGTTCGGAATTTGCTGGCTTTCCCTTGCACTAAACGTTATTCCCTTATCATGTGTCTGTACACTGTAAGTGGCTGGACAGTAATCATGTATGGTCTTACCGCTGACTGGTTGGCACGCAACAGAAAGTTTTTCACTGTACCTCAGTACACGTGACAATAAACTAAACTGACCAAACTGAACTGTGCCTGTGTTTTGTAGACCAGCGTCTGCAGTTGCTTGGTTCACCACTAGAGCATTAAGGGCCTGTCCCACTTGATGATTTTTTCGGCAACTGCCGGCATCATTGACTGACGTATCAAGTCACCAAAAAGTACGCAGCGTGATGACATTTGACGCACGGTGTTTTTGCAAGTGTCACAACATTATTTTGTTGCTGCTGGGTTTCTGGGGAAACTGATATGACGCCAGTGAAATGGCCAAGTGGAACAGGCCCTTTACTCTCAACTTCTCATCTGTTTCAGTATTCTCAAGGACTTGCTGAAGGTTCAGCAGAGCATCGGATACTGCCCTCAGTTCGATGCACTGTTCGATGAGCTGACTGCACGAGAACACATGGAGCTCTACACGAGGCTTCGCGGGGTCCCATGGAAAGATGAAGCGAGGGTAAGGATTGGCCATCGGCTCTGAAATTGCACCGTTGAATTTTGATCTAAAATTACGTTGACAGAGTTTGCAACTCCAAGCCCTTCCCCAAAGGCATTTAGAACGGAGATGAGGAAATCTTTAAGAGCCCTATCAAGTATCCAGAGAACCGGCCTCCACCACCCTCTGAAGCAGAGAATACCACACTCACAGCTCACAACGTTTTCACTCGAGAGAGTTGTGAGTCTGTAGAATTCTCTGCCTCAGAGGGTTGTGGAGGCCAGTTCTCTGGATACTTGATAGAGGTCTTAAAAATAGCGGAGCAGGGGATATGGGGAGAAGGCAGGAACGGGGTACTGATTGTGGATGATCAGCCATAATCACATTGAATGGCGGTGCTGGCTCGAAGGGCTGAATGGCCTACTCCTGCACCTATGGTCTATTTACCCTGTATCTGAACACTGGGAATCATGCATAGTCTTTTGGGGGTTACACAAAAAGCTGGAGAAACTCAGCGGGTGCAGCAGCATCTAAGGAGCGAAGGAGATAGGCGACGTTTCGGGTCGAGACCCTTCTTCAGACTGGTCAGGGATCAGGGAAACGAGAGATATAAACAGTGATGTGGAGAGATAAAGAACAATGAATGAAAGATATGCAAAAAAGTATTGGTGATAAAGGAAACAGGCCGTTGTAAGCTGTTTGTAGTGTGAAAATGAGAAGCTAGTGCGACTGGGGGGGGGAGATGGAGAAGGAATGTCAGGGCACGAGGGCGGAGGGAGAGGTGGGGAGGAGGCAGTCTGGGTTAACAGAATTGAGAAAATTCAATGTTTAAGCCCAGAGGATGCAGACTGGGCTTAAACATTGAATTTTCTCAATTCTGTTAACCCAGACTGCCTCCTCCCCACCTCTCCCTCAGCCCTCGGGCCCTGACATTCCTTCTCCATCTCCCCCCCCCCCCCCCCCCAGTCGCACTAGCTTCTCATTTTCACACTACAAACAGCTTACAATGGCCTATTTCCTTTATCATCGATACTTTTTTGCATATCTTTCATTCATTGTTCTTTATCTCTCCGCATCACCGTCTATATCTCTCGTTTCCCTGATCCCTGACCAGTCTGAAGAAGGGTCTCGACCCGAAACGTCGCCTATCTCCTTCGCTCCTTAGATGCTGCTGCACCCGCTGAGTTTCTCCAGCTTTTTGTGTAACCCTCGATTCTCCAGCATCTGCAGTTCCTTCTTTAATGCATAGTCTTTTCTCTGACTGGATAGCAGGCCACAAAAGCTTTTCACTGTACCTCGGTACACGTGACAATAAACTCAACTCAAGCCAGCCCAACGTTTATTTTCCACACAAGAATTTGTAGCTTCAAATATCATAGAAACATAGACAATAGGTGCAGGAGTAGGCCATTCGGCCCTTCAAGCCAGCACCACCATTCAATATGATTATGGCTGATCATCCAAAATCAGTACCCCGTTCCTACTTTCTCCCCATATCCCTTGATTCCTTTAGTCCTAAGTGCTAAATCTAACTCTCTCTTGAAAACATCCAGTGAATTGGCATCCAGTGAATTGGCCTCCACTGCTTTCTGTGGCAGAGAATTCTACAGATGCACAACCCTCTGGGTGAAGACGTAGAGTTGGAATGTTGATTTAACATGCATCTCCGACCTAGGTTTGCTTGTGAGTGACGTTGCTTTTAAAGTTCTTTTAAAACCCTTTTCTCCATTTTCTTTGCAGGTTATAAACTGGGCACTTGACAAACTGGAGCTCACAAAATATGCGGACAAGCCTGCAGGAACATACAGTGGTGGGAACAAGAGAAAGCTCTCTACTGCCATCGCGTTGATCGGCTATCCTTCCTTAATTTTCTTGGTGAGTGTCGCAAATTACTTCTGTTTCAGCTCAGTTTGGTTTATTGTCACGTGTAACAATAAAGGCAGGAAAATGGGGTTAGGTGGGAGAGATAGATCAGCCAGGATTGAATGGCGATGTAGACTTGATGGGCCGAATGGCCTCATTCTTCTCCTAGAACTTAAGAACTTATTGTCTTTACGCTGACTGGATAGCTCGCAACAAAAACCTTTCACTGTACCTCGATACATTTGACAATAAATTCAACTAAGCTGAACAAAGCATCGCCATTTGATAGCATTTATTTCACGAGGGCTTGTGTACAAAACAGGGATGTAACGCTGAGGCTCTATAAGGCGCTGGTCAGGCCGCATTTGGGATATTGTGAGCAATTCTGGCCCCCATATCTGAGGAAGGATGTGCTGGCTCTGGAGAGGGTCCAGAGGAGGTTTACAAGAATGATCCCAGGAATGAGTGGGTTAGCATATGATGAGCGTTTGTCGACACTGGGCCTGTACTCGCTGGAGTTTAGAAGAATGAGGGGGGACCTCATTGAAACGTACATAATAGTGAATGGCTAGGATAGAGTGGATGTGGAGAGGATGTTTCCACTGGTGGGAGAGTCTGGGACTAGAGGTCAAAGCCTCTGAATTAAAGGACGATCTTTTAGGAAGGTGATGATGAGAATTTTCTTTAGTCAGAGGGTGGTGAATCTGTGGAATTCTTTGCCATAGAAGGCTGTGGAGGCCACGTCAGTGGATATTTTTAAGGCAGAGATGGATAGATTCTTGAATAGTGCGGGTGTCAGGGGTTATAGGGAGAAGGCAGGGGAATGGGGTTAGGAGGGAGAGATAGATCAGCCATCATTGAATGGCAGAGTAGACATGATGGGCCGAATGGCCTAATTCTACTCCTATCACATGACTTTATGGCCTTGATTCTCTAGATCTTTGAAGAGTTTGAAGGACATATCATAGAAACATTGAAAAATAGGTGCTGGAGTAGGCCATTCGGCCCTTCGTGCCAGCACCGCCATTCAATATGATCATGGCTGATCATCTAAAATCAGAACCCCGTTGCTGCTTTTCCCCATATCCCTTGATTCCGTTAGCCCAAAGAGCTCAATCTAACTCTCTGTACTATCTGTACGATCATGGTTATTATTTCGGTTGTTACAGGACGAGCCGACGACAGGAATGGACCCCAAGGCACGCAGGTTTTTATGGAACCTGATCCTTGACATCATCAAGACTGGCCGTTCAGTAGTACTGACATCACACAGGTAACTCTTCACCTGCCTTCAACACTTTTATTCAAGGGAATCCCTTATACCAACCCACATAAACAAAGGTGCCGTACAAAGACTGAATATTATTTGTAGATTTACCTGTGACTTGAGTGTTTGACATTTTTTATGTAAAAGCAATAAAGACATTTTGAAGGAAAGGTGCAAACTGCTGGAGTAACTCAGCGGGTCAGGCAGCATCTGTGGAGAACAGGGATAGGTGACGTTTCACAGAGTGCTGGAGTAACTCAGCGGGTCAGGCAGCATCTGTGAAGGGAAGGAATGGGCGACGTTTCGGCTCGAGACCCTTTGGGTCTCGGCCCGAAACGTCGCCCATTCCTTCTCTCCAAAAAGAAGTGATTTTTCAAATCGTGCCAATTACTAAGGGTGTGAATTATCAGATATTATGGTATTCTGGAGAGAAAGAATGGGTGACGTTTCACAGAGTGCTGGAGTAACTCAGCGGGTCAGGCAACATCTGTGGAGAACATGGATAGGTGACGTTTCACAGAGTGCTGGAGTAACTCAGCGGGCCAGGCAGCATCTGTGGAAAACATGGATAGGCGACGTTTCACAGAGTGCTGGAGTAACTCAGCGGGTCAGGCAGCATCTGTGGAGAACGTGGATAGGTGACATTTCACAGAGTGCTGGAGTAACTCAGCGGGTCAGGCAGCATCTGTGGAGAACATGGATAGGTGACGTTTCACAGAGTGCTGGAGTAACTCAGCGGGTCAGGCAGCATCTGTGGAGAACATGGATAGGTGACGTTTCACAGAGTGCTGGAGTAACTCAGCGGGTCAGGCAGCATCTGTGGAGAACATGGATAGGTGACGTTTCACAGAGTGCTGGAGTAACTCAGCGGGTCAGGCAGCATCTGTGGAGAACATGGATAGGTGACGTTTCACAGAGTGCTGGAGTAACTCAGCGGGTCAGGCAGCATCTGTGGAGAACATGGATAGGTGACGTTTCGGGTCGGGACCAGTCCTGTCGTGAGAACGGATTAATGATGAATACAACTATTCTCGACATATTCTAGCCAATATCATTCTCATAATGTTTGCCATTGAGGTTTGTTGCATAGTTTACAAAACTATTTCAAACGGCAATCAAGATTCAACCACAAGGTGGCGCAGCGGTAGAGTTGCTGCCTCAAGGCGTCCGAGTCCCAGGTTCGATCCTGACTACAGGTGCTGTCTGTACGGAGTTTGCACGATCTCCCTGTGACCGCGTGGGTTTTCCGGTTTTCTTCCATATTTCAAAGACGTGCAGGTTTTGTGGGTTAATTAGCTTCTGCATATTGTTCCTGGTGTGTGGAGGGTAGAACTAGTGTACGGGATATTGCTGGCTGGTCGGCATGGACTCAATGGGCCGAAGGGACTGTTTCCATGCTGTAACAATAAACTAAAGTAAACTATACCAAGCATTGTCCAGGCCAATGTTCGACACAAAGTTCTGGAGTTACTCAGCGTGTCGGGCAGCATCTCTGGAGAAAGGAATAGGTGACGTTTTGGGTCGAGGCCCTCCATCAGACCGTGAAGGTTTTTACACATTCGGTCTGTTCTACTGTGAATTTGGTGTAAACCAGCATCTACAGTTGCTTCTTACATGCATTGTCCAGTGCATGCTGTCTTGTGGACAGAAGATTCCCTTCCCTAAAAATCATGACAGTTCAAGGAAAAATAAGAAAGCAGTTTCTTGATCAGGTGTTAACATAACTATCAAGTGAGCAGTGTGGCACTATCGACACTGGGCGGTACAGTGGCGCAGTGGTAGAGTTGCTGCCTCACAGCGCCTGAGACAGTCCCAGGTTCGATCTTGACTACGGGTTCGTCTCTGTACAGAATTTGTATGTTCTCCCCGTGACCTACGTGGGTTTTCTCCGGCAGCTCCGGTTTCCTCCCAAACTCTAAAGACGTACAGGTTTGTAGGTTAATTAGCTTTGGTGAAAATTGTAAATTGTCCCTAGTATGTGTAGGATAGTGTTAGTGTACAGGTGACCAGTGACCAGCAGGGACTCAGTGGGCCGAAGGGCCTGTTTCTGTGCTGTATCTCTAAACTACACTAAACTAAGGAAGATATGAAAGCAATAAATGTAGAGAAGTGTGAAAACGCACACCTCCAGATTCAGGGACAGTTTCTTCCCAGCTGTTATCAGGCAACTGAACCATCCTACCACAACCAGACAGCAGTGCTGAACTACTATCTACCTCATTGTTGACCCTCAGACAATCCTTGATCGGACTTTGCTGGCTTGACCTTGCACTAAACGTTATTCCCTTATCATGTATCTGTACACTGTAAATGGCTCGATTGTAATCATGTATTGTCTTTCCGCTGACTGGTTAGCGCGCAACAAAAGCTTTTCACTGTACCTCAGTACACGTGACAATAACCTAAACTTAACTAAACTAATATTCTTCAGTTACTAGTTTGCTGTCTGGAACAATGAGCTCTGTTGTATAATGTGCATGTTTATTCTGGTCGTATAGTCCCCTCAGAGGCTCGGTGTGATCCATTGTCTTTCCACAGCTAACATGAAATTGTCCTCTGGGGCTAAGTGCTGAATAACTGCATTCTTCAGATGTGGTGGAACGTACGTGTGTGTTTTGTTCATGGAAGGAGGGAATGACAGGATAGTTACAATCTGCAATGACTGCTGACCCATAAAGCAAAACACACCCAATCCACAAAATTTAATTTGTTCGAGGAAAGATCTAGAGCAAAGATCCTGCAGCGAGCAAGGTCGTCCACTCGACGAAAAAGACGTAGTACGGTCATGGGCAGATTCATGGGTAATTTTCGGCCCCATTTCCGTAACCGGCTTCCGTCTCCACACCAAAGATCCCGTAGGATACTAGTGCGGAGACGGAAGCCGGTTACGGAAACATCCTCGTAAAAATAAAAGTTATTTGGTAACAATCTTCTCTTCATTTTCAGAATTTAAATTTATTAACACAAACTGTTCCCCTGCAACGTTGATTACACTGCGAGTCGGGTCGCATCGGGTCGGGTCCGGTTACGGAAATGGATGAAAAAAAGGCCCATGTTCCGCTACGTTGCGTACTACACCTGCACCTATTGTCTATTGTTTATTGTCTATAAACTCTCTTGACTTGACTTGAGTTCCACTTAAGAACTTGCGCACACCGACCAACATGTCCCATCTACAGGTAGACAAATATGCTGGAGAAACTCAGCGGGTGAGGCAGCATCTATGGAGCGAAGGAAATAGGCAAGGTTTCGGGTCGAGACCCTTCTCTACACTAGTATTTTGATGAAGGGAAAGCAATGCTCTAGGCCTGGGATACAGATGCTGCAGTGGTTGAATTTGAGAGGGTTAAGAGATTAGAATCAGAGGAGTGCAGTCAGAGTTCAGGAATGCAGCTGTGGAATTTACAACAAGGAAGCGAGTGTCAGATCTAGGTGTTACACAACTGTGTGTACTGGTGAGATATGAATGTGAATTAGAGCAGGAAGCTTTAATATGGTGTCATGCAAATTCAAATATTTCCATTGCCATTACTACGCTGGCGAGGTGGAGTGAATCGATCTTATGCAGTGCGATAACAAAAACTAATCTCCCCGGCGTTATTTCCAGTTTAATTGATTCTTTAATTGAAGTTGTTGTAAATACAAAGAAGTGTCTTTATACAAATTGTAGCTTCCCGTTCTTACAATCTGAACTGTCCATTCTTACTATCCAAACTGGTAAAATACAAAGGTGATAGATTGCAAAGCTGGTTCCCAAGATGGCGCAACAAAAATGACCCATGACCTACTACGGCTATTTCACTGAGTGGACCATCTTGCTCTGGTATCTGTGTCATCTCTCCGGTGCCAGCTCTCGTCCGACCTCACCACACCCTGTCGTATCGCTTACTTCTGTGTAAGTCACGCCCATATACGTATCAGAATCCCACCCCCAAGCATTCAAAATAATACTCTAAATATCTAGACAAAATACTACAGTATCTAACTTAAGCATAAATGGCTCCTACATATAGTATGTTTAAGAAGGATCTGCAGATGCTGGAAAAAACAAATGTAGATTTAAAAAAATGCTGGGGAAACTCAGCGTGTGATGCAGCATCTGTGGACAAAAGGAGTAGGTGACGCTTTGGGTCGAGACCCTTCCTCAGACTGATGAAGCTTTTTGTTGTGTCCAATCTGAAGAAGGGTCTTGAGCCGAAATGTCACCTACTCCTTTTCTCCATAGATGCTGCCTCACCCGCTGAGTTTCTCCAGCATTTTCTGTCTACTTTCTTACCACATATGGTGTGGTACTTTGTCTGTGACATGTAAGATTCATTTGTGTGTACAGTTCAGTACAAGCCTCACGATACATGAGCTATTAGATACATCCTAGATGAGCATCTCAGATACAGTACTAGTGTGTAGCAGTAGTAGGCAGTCGCTAGTGTAGCAATTTTCAAGCCCCAGTTGTTGTAAGTGCAGGGATCTCGACGTGACCATGAAGGTCCGTTGTCCAGACGGCGTTGCAGGGTCGGCCCAGCCAAGCGTAGCCGCGGTGACCTCCGCCGCCGCTCCACCGCTGTAGACCGTGTGCGGTCCACGTTCCCGGCCTCTCGGACCGGCGCCCAGTCCAGCCCAGCTCCCGGCTGCTGCAGGGCCACCAGCGGCTGAAGGCTTTAGTTTGGAGATTTAATATTGCAGGGAAATATCTGAGAGGCTCCAGAATTACCAGATCTAGACGGAGCAGAGACAAGGATGAATGTTTCAGCAAAATGTCCATATTTCATCGTTCACTTTAGTTTGTGAGTGTCACGTGGACCGAGGTACCGTAAAAAGCTTCTTCTGCATGCTCTCCAGACAATGGAAAGGCTGTACATGGTCGCAATCGAGCCGTCCACAGTATACAGGATAAAGGGAATAACTAGTGCAGGATATAGTCCGATTAAAATTAGTTCCAAGGTCTCCAATGAGGTCAGAACCGCTCTCTAGCTGGTGAGAGCTGTTGCCAAATCATGCCTTGATCAGAATCAGAATCACACTTTATTCACCAAGTATGTTTTGCAACATACGAGGAATTTCACTGGCCAGGTCAAGTCTACAATTAAAAGCAACAGATCGATCAAAAACACATTTGCACATGAACATCCCCCACAGTGACGCCTACACATTCCTCATTGTGATGGAAGGAGAAATAAAGCCCATGTCCTTCCGTTCATTCTTCCCGGTCGTGGGCCTCGAGCCCCCGTTGACGGGACAGTCTTGACTCCCGTAGCCGGCGGTGTTCGGGCCCTCCATGTCAAGGCGATCTGCTCCTGCATCGAGACGATGTCAGCTCCCCAGCGCTGGACGACCGAACTTCACGTCGGGGCTGGTCGAACCTTCCGCCACGTTGGAGCTCCCGACTCAGCCTCACCCGCGACTGCAAGCCCTTGATGTTAAAGTCTGCGGTGGTCGGGGTGGGAGCGATCCCAGGCAAGGGATCAGCTCTGATGTTAAGTCCGCGCCCTGCGGTGAGGCTCACGATAGTCCGAGGAGGCCTGTCGTTGATGCGTCCAGATAAGATGTTTTCTACAGCACACCTTCAGTTTATTTAGTTTAGTTTAGAGATACAGCGAGGAACCAGGCCCTTCGGCCCACCGAGTCCATGCCGACCAGCGATCCCCGCACATTAACATTATCCAACACACAGTAGGGACAATTTACAATTAAACCAAGCCAATTAACCTACAAATCTGAGATGGACACAAATTCCTGGAGTAACTAAACGGGACAGACAGCATCTCTGGAGGAAGGGTGCAGGAGACATTTTAGGTCGAGACCCTTCTTCAGACCGATCTCAACCCGAATCATCACCTATTGCTCTCTCCAGAGATGCTGCCTGTCCCGCTGAATTACTCCAGCTTTTGGTGTCTACGGTTTAAACCAGCATCTGCGGGTCCTTCCCACACATCCTACAAACCTGCACGTCTTTGGAATGTGGGAGGAAACCAGAGCTCCCGGAGAAAACCCACGCGGTCACGGGGAGAACGTACAAACTCCGTACAGACAGCACCCGTAGTCAGGATTGAACACGGGTCTCTGGCTCTGTGAGGCAGCAACTCTACCACTGCGCCACCGTGCTGCTCCTCAGTACGTTGGTGAGATTTGTTGCTGGCATGCCGAACTACATAGGCGTAAATAGAAGCTACGCGTTATAAGAGATCATGGCTGTGACCCCATCACTCTTGTGTGACATTCTCCACATGAAATGTACAGTATGCACTTGCAGCTATTCATTGACAGGAGTTAAAGGAGTGGCGGTCGTTCAGGAAAGCTGAAATTGCAACAGAACAGGGGTGAGACTAGATATTCTTTGCATCGACTGCATATCCTGTCACAAACTCTGTTTCATCATCACCTAAAGGAAGATTCTAGAGCATTTTCTAACCATTAAGGACGTTAAGTTCGCAATCAAAGTGTCAAATTATCTGACCATCACTATACTGATTAAGAAACAACTGCAGATGCTGGAAAAATCGAAAGTAGACAAAAATGCTGGAGAAACTCAGCGGGTGAGGCAGCATCTATGGGCCTTTCAGGTCAACGTCACTTATTCCATAGATGATGACTCACCTGCTGGGTTTCTCCAGCATTTCTGTCTACCATCACTCTCCTGGTTCATGGTCTTAAGTTCATAAGTGATAGGAGCGGAATTAGGCCATTCGGCCCATCAAGTCTACTCTGCCATTCAATCATGGCTGATCTATCTCTCCCTCCTCTATACACTGTAGATGGCTGGGTTGTAATCATGTATTGTCTTTCCGCTGATTGGTTAGCGCGCAACAAAAGCTTTTCACTGTACCTCGGTACACGTGACAATAAACTCAACTGAATCAAATGTGTGTGGGGGGACGGACGATATCGTAAAGTGTTTAAAACAACATGGTTTGGATATCTATTCCAAATGTAAAATAATAAACCATTGGCCAGTCGAATTCAGCGTTGAAGCCTGAGTTTGGGATTGGATGAATAGTTACATTTAACGTCTCCTGGATCTATCTGCACCATCTTGTTATTTGTAATTTCTTTTCTCGTCTTCTTTTTCTCTTCATTAGATTATAGTTTCTCGTATCTTTTTCTCTCTTTATCTTCATTCTTTAAAACAAATTTAAAAAAAAATGAAGCTATGTAAGAACTCTGTAATTAAATTGTTGCTTACTATTATTTGTATACATGCTTCCAATTTAAAGAAAAATTTAAAAAAGAATGATTGTGCCAGAGCTCTGGGTGATGATCTAGTGTCCATCGTGTCTGGCTGGCAATTATAGTCCTGCTCTATAATGGCATCGGAAAATGCTTGATGTGGTAAAAGCCGAATTATACAATCATATAACCTTATAACAATTACAGCACGGAAACAGGCCTTCTCGGCCCTTCCAGTCCGTGCCGAACATTTATTTTCCCCTAGTCCCATCTACCTGCACTCAGACCATACCCCTCCATTCCCTTCCCGTCCATATACCTATCCACTTTACTTTTAAATGTTAAAATCGATCCTGCCTCCACCACTTCTGCAGGAAGATCATTCCACACAGCCACCACTCTCTGAGTAAAGAAGTTCCCCCTCATGTTACCCCTAAACTTCTGTCCCTTAATTCTCATGCCATGCCCTCGATTAAATTAGTTGTTATCATCGTGACATCTAGAATGATAAAACCACACCCACTGCCTTCCCTCCCCCCCCGTCACAACAAAAGCATTATTTTATTCTTTAGTCTATTAACACTTGAAGCCTTCAGCATGGACTGGAGAACCCCGCGATTTTCTGTTAATCCTATTCATTGTGTGTCGCAGCAAGATAGGAGGTCTGCTGTTTCTAAGTCACTTCCTTTTATCTCGGCAGCATGGAGGAATGCGAGGCGCTCTGCACGAGACTGGCGATCATGGTGAACGGCCGTTTCCGATGTCTCGGCAGCATCCAGCACCTGAAGAACCGGTAACGTCACATTCCTGCGCATGCCAAGCCAAGCGGATCGCACATTCACCACCAAACAAGCCCATTATCACAGGCAGCACGTCGGTCCCCTCATGTGATGTCGCTCGTTATCTTTGCAGGCCACAAATAGTTTTTGAATCAAAAGAACTGCACACCTTTTGTGCCCATTGTCGTCCCCCCCCCCCATGTTTTGTCGTGCTGGCTCCAATGTGTCTCCTCTTAAGCAACCTCTTTGAAGTTGGGGGTTACACAAAAAGCTGGAGAAACTCAGCGGGTGCAGCAGCATCTAGGGAGCGAAGGAGATAGGCGACGTTTCGGGTCGAGACCCTTCTTTCTTTAACTCTTTGAAGTTGTCTATATGTCACTCACTCACTTAGCGATAGTGAAAGGCCTGGGTAGAGTGGATGTGCAGAGGATATTTCCACTCGTGGGAGAGTCTGGGACCAGACGTCATAGCCTCAAAATTCCTTTAGGAAGGAGAGGAGGAAGAATTTCTTTAGTCAGACGGTGGTGAATCTGTGGAATTAATTGCCACTGAAGGCTGTGGAGGCCAAGTCAATGGATACTTAGATAGATTCTTGGTTAGTACGGGTGTCAGAGGTTATGGGGAGAAGGCAGGAGAATGGGGTTAGGAGGGAGAGATAGATCAGCCATGGTGCAGTAGACCTGATGGGCCGAATGGCCTAATTGTGCTCCTATCACCTATTAACCTTTCTGTTATTAATTTACAAAGTATATCCATTAGCAAAAGGACGCATTATTCAAAATTCTGATCGTAAAACCCTATTTAAGGCAAATTCTATAGATTGTGTAGGAAGGAACTGCAGATGCTGGCTTAAATCGAAGATGCTGGAGTAACTCAGCGGGACAGGCAGGCAGCATCTCTGGAGAGAAGGAATGGGGGATGTTTCGGGTCAAGACCCTTCTTCAGACTGAAGAAACGTTACCAATTCCTTCTCTCCAGGGATGCTACCTGTCCCGCTGAGTTACTCCAGCACTCTGTGTCCATATATTTATCCTCTTATACTATGCTATATGACAGATGGTATTGCAAACTCAAAGGGATGTCTGTGTGCCGATGAAATAGATTCGGTGCCATTTTCAACCTAAAGAGTGATTTTATTGATTGCGTTTATTTCTGCCCCAGGTTTGGTGACGGATACACGATCACTGTCCGCACAAAGTCCAGCCTCTACGTGAAAGAAGTCGTGCGTTTTTTCAACCGGAATTTCCCCGAGGCGGTGTTGAAGGTACGAGGGAGGCTGGGGTCCCCGGTCTGGTTTACGTAGAGTCACACAGTGATACAGTGTGGAAGCAGGCCCTTCGGCCCAACTTGCCCACACCGCCCAACAATGTCCCAGCTACACTAGCCTCCCTTTGATCTGGTATTTTGTTGGATCCCGTACTTGATCAATGGTGTTTTATCATTAATGTTTTATTATTATTAATGTCTAGTGTTTTCTGAGTCATTCGTAACTGTCACTGGATGTCATGTTGTCACTTGTGGGTGGAGCACCAAGGCAAATTCCTTGTATGTGAATACTTGGCCAATAAACGTACTTACTTACTCACCTGCCCGCATTTGGCCCACAAACCTGTTCTGTCTATGTACCTGTCCGCATGTTTCTTATATGTTACCTTGTTTCAAGTATGTTGTCGAACATAGAACAGTACAGCACAGGAACAGGCCCTTCGGCCCACAAAGTTTGTGCTGAACATGATGCCCAGTTAAACTGATCTGCCTGCACGTGATCCAGATCCCTCCATTCCCCTCACTACCATGAGCCAATCTAAAATCCCTCCAAACCTGTCCTATCCATGTACCTGTCCAACTGTTTCTTAAACATTGTGATAGTCCCAGCCTCAAATACCTCCTCTGGCAGCTTGTTCCATACACCCAACACCCTCTGTGTGAAAAAGTTACCCCTCAGATTCCAATTAAATCTTGCTCACATAACCAAAAGTCTGTAGCTTCCTTTTGCTCTGGTATTTTTCATTCACAATTTTAAACTATAATGTTTTATTCTTAATGTTTTAATGTTTTATTTTTTATTCTTAATTGTTTGCTATATGTTGTATTGCTAATTGCGAGCGGAGCACCAAGGCAAATTCCTTGTATGTGAACATACTTGGCCAATAAACTTATTCATTCGTACGTAAATGCACACGGATCAACCAAAGAGCAAGGAATATTGACGTGACCCGTCTAGAGTGGCACAACTGTGCTCGAGCCGTCAGCCCCAGCGATCCTGCAATCATTGTTGGTCACTTTGGAAAGATAACCTCAGCTCGTGGACACGTCACGCCCAGGAGATAATTATTGTCACCATCTAGAAACATGGAAGTGCAGATGCAGGTTAATACACAAAAGGCCACAGAGTGCTGGAGTAACTCAGCGGGTCAGACAGCACATCTGGCGAACATGGAACATGGATAGGTGACGTTTCGGGTCGAGATGCTTGGAATATTTTGCCTCTCTGCCCTCTCATTGTCCCCATGAGATTTAAACATAACATAGTTTTGTTCAGATTAGAGATACAGCTCGGAAACAGGTCCGACTGGCTACTCCAGTTTTCTCGCCTGTCCAAACACTTGCAGGTTGGTAGAATAATTGGCCAATCTAAATCGCACCCAATTATCTAAGTAACCCTTGCTTTCCCCCCTCTCTCCATCCCTCCCCTATCCATGTTCGCCAACTAGTCCCACTGTCCTCTTGATTAAATATTACCGATTGTAGGCCTCGTTGACACCTCCCCCTCAGCTAACAATGAACCAGTCTACATTTCCTTTGAAATGTCCCCTTTGATCTGTCATTTTCACCCCTTACCCTTCCATATCTCTTGTTTCCTCTCCCCTGACTCTCAGTCAGAAGAAGGGTCTCATAGAAACATAGAAACATAGAAATTAGGTGCAGGAGTAGGCCATTCGGCCCTTCGAGCCTGCACCGCCATTCAATATGATCATGGCTGATCATCCAACTCAGTATTCCGTACCTGCCTTCTCTCCATACCCTCTGATCCCCTTAGCCACAAGGGCCACATCTAACTCCCTCTTAAATATAGCCAATGAACTGGCCTCAACTACCCTCTGTGGCAGAGAGTTCCAGAGACCCACCACTCTCTGTGTGAAAAAATTCCTTCTCATCTCGGTCCTAAAGGATTTCCCCCTTATTCTTAAGCTGTGACCCCTTGTCCTGGACCTCCCCAACATCGGGAACAATCTTCCTGCATCTAGCCTGTCCAACCCCTTAAGAATCTTGTAAGTTTCTATAAGATCCCCTCTCAATCTCCTAAATTCTAGAGAGTATAAACCGAGTCTATGCAGTCTTTGTTCATAAGACAGTCCTGACATCCCAGGAATCAGTCTGGTGAACCTTCGCTGCACTCCCTCTATGGCAATAATGTCCTTCCGCAGATTTGGAGACCAGAACTGTACGCAATACTCCAGGTGTGGCCTCACCAAGACCCTATACAACTGAAGTAGAACCTCCCTGCTCCTATACTCAAATCCTTTTGCTATGAAAGCTAACATACCATTGGCTTTCTTCACTGCCTGCTGTACCTGCATGCCTACTTTCAATGACTGGTGTACCATGACACCCAGGTCGCGCTGCATGTCCCCTTTTCCTAATCGGCCACCATTTAGATAGTAGTCGGTTTTCCTATTTTTGCCACCAAAGTGGATAACCTCACATTTATCCACATTATACTGCATCTGCCAAACATTTGCCCACTCACCCAGCCTATCCAAGTCACCTTGCATTCTCCTAGCATCCTCCTCACAGCTAACACTGCCCCCCAGCTTAGTGTCATCCGCAAACTTGGAGATATTGCCTTCAATTCCCTCATCCAGATCATTTATGTATATTGTAAATAGCTGGGGTCCCAGCACTGAGCCTTGCGGTACCCCACTAGTCACTGCCTGCCATTGTGAAAATGACCCGTTTACTCCTACTCTTTGCTTCCTGTTTGCCAGCCAGTTCTCTATCCACATCAATACTGAACCCCCAATGCCATATGCTTTAAGTTTATATACTAATCGCTTATGTGGGACCTTGTCGAAAGCCTTCTGGAAGTCCAGATACACCACATCCACTGGTTCTCCCCATCCACGCTACTAGTTACATCCTCGAAAAATTCCACAAGATTCGTCAGACATGATTTACCTTTCGTAAATCCATGCTGACTTTGTCCAATGATTTCACCACTTTCCAAATGTGCTGCTATCCCATCTTTAATAACTGACTCTAGCAGTTTCCCCACTACCGATGTTAGACTAACTGGTCTGTAATTCCCCGTTTTCTCTCTCCCCCCTTCTTAAAAAGTGGGGTTACGTTTGCTACCCGCCAATCCTCAGGAACTACTCCAGAATCTAAAGAGTTTTGAAAGATTATCACCAATGCATCCACTATTTCCGGAGCTACTTCCTTAAGTACTCTGGGATGCAGCCTATCTGGCCCTGGGGATTTATCGGCCTTTAATCCATTCAATTTACCCAACACCACTTCCCGACTAACCTGGATTTCACTCAAGTACTCCTTTGACCTGCGGTCCCCTGCTATTTCCGGCAGATTATTTATGTCTTCCTTAGTGAAGACGGAACCAAAGTAGTTATTCAATTGGTCCGCCATATCCTTGTTCCCCATGATCAACTCACCTGTTTCTGACTGCAAGGGACCTACATTTGTTTTAACTAATCTATTTCTCTTCACATATCTATAAAAACTTTTGCAGTCAGTTTTTATGTTTCTTGCCAGTTTTCTTTCATAATCTATTTTTCCTTTCCTAATCAAGCCCTTTGTCCTTCTCTGCTGGTCTCTGAATTTCTCCCAGTCCTCTGGTATGCTGCTTTTTCTGGCTACTTTGTACGCATCATCCTTTGCTTTGATACTATCCCTGATTTCCCTTGTTATCCACGGATGCACTACCTTCCCTGATCTATTCTTTTGCCAAATTGGGATGAACAATTTTTGTAGTTCATCCATGCAGTCTTTAAATGTCTTCCATTGCGTATCCACTGTCGACCCTTTTAGAATTGATTGCCAGTCAATCTTGGCCAATTCACGTCTCATATCCTCAAAGTTACCTTTCCTTAAGTTCAGAACCATTGTTTCTGAATTAACAATGTCACTCTCCATCCTAATGAAGAACTCGACCATATTATGGTCACTCTTGCCCAAGGGGGCACGCACAATAAGACTGCTAACTAACCCTTCTTCATTACTCAATACCCAGTCTAAAATAGCCTGCTCTCTCGTTGGTTCCTCTACATGTTGATTTAGATAACTATCCCTCATACTTTCCAAACAATCCTCTTCCTCAGCGCCCCTGCCAATTTCCAAATTGGCCTCAACCCAAAACGTCACCCATCCCTTCTATCCAGAGATGCTGCCGGTCCCGCTGAGTTACTTCAGCATTTTGTGTCTATCTTCGGTGTAAACCAGCATCTGCAGTTCCCCTCCCCTGCAGCTCAGGTGCGTTGCATCCTGGGCAACATCCTCGTAAATCTTCTCCGCACCATTTCCATTTTGACGACATCTTTCCTACAACCTGTGGCCTCGTCAATGTCTATTACTTTGTGGACCAAAGGTGGCCATTTGGGTGCTGTTTTAATACTTGAATTAATCAGAATTACTTATCGTTAGCTGCCAACCTACTTTTGGGCGTACGCGAGTACATTTTCTGTAACGTTGACATCTGCTTGTTGTGTTACAGGAGAGGCACCATACCAAAGTGCAATACCAGCTCAAGTCAGAGAACATTTCATTGTCCCATGTTTTCAGTAAGATGGAGCAAGTGGTCGACGTACTGGGAATTGAGGATTACTCCGTCAGTCAAACCACGCTGGACAACGTAAGTAAACCCTGAGACTTGAGAAGAAACGCCCCGATGTCTAGCTACGCTCCTGTGAAGAGTTCATCTTAATCAGCAGCATATTTACAATTAAATCGTAAACAGCAGCATATTTACAATTCTTGAAGATGATGAGTAACATTCAAAGCATGAGGAAATTAGACCACAAAACACTTTGGCATTTTACCCTGTCACAGGGTGTCCAAAAAGTCACCTATCCACGTTGTCCAGAGATGCTGCCTGACCCGCTGAGTTCCTCCAGCAGTCTACGTCTTATTTCTATCAATGTTTGTGAATGTTTTGCCATCAATGGCAGATTGCAACGTCACTGTCGCTAAACCATCCAACAAGATCCAACGGACCTTTAATAAGAAATTCTGAAGATGGACACAAGGTGCTGGAGTGACTCAACGAGTCAGGCAGCATCGCTGGAAAAGGAGGAGACCGTCCTTGGCCATCTGTTGCTGGCCCTGCTACGTACTGGCCTATTCTTGCCTCCAGTCTGGAGAAGGGTCCCGACCCGACATGTCACCTCTTCTTTATCTGCCTAACCCACTGAGTTTAGTTTAGTTTAGTTTAGAGATACAGCACGGAAACAGGCCCTTCGGCCCACCGAGTCCACACCGACCAGCGATCCCCGCACACTAACACTATCCTACACACAGTGTGGGATGATTTGTGTTTACATTTATACCAAGCCAATTAACCTACAAACCGGTACGTCTTTGGAGTGTCGGAGGAAATGGGAGAAGGCCTTCGCTGGTCGTGGGGAGAACGTGCAAACTCCAGACAGACAGCACCCCTAGTCAGCATCGAAACCGGGTCTCTGGCGCCGTGCGGCAGCAACTCTACCGCTGCGCCACCGTGCGGCCTTCTAGTGGTGGACATTTCCGTCCTGGGGGGGAAAAGACTACCCTATCCATGACAAATATCTTGGTCTCCTTTTCATCCAGAGAGTTGTGAATCTGCCACAGAAGGAGGCCAATTCTCTGGATGTTTTCAAGATTAAGTTAGATTTAGCAAGATTTAGATTTAACGGGATATGGGGAGAAGGCAGAAGCGGGGTACTGATTTTGGATGATCACCCATGATCATATTGAATAGCGGTACTGGCTCGAAGGGCCGAATGGCCCACTCCTGCACCTATTTTATATGTTTCCTCTGAAATGCACCTCTGGAATTGTATTTAATTCTTGAGAGCTCAGGATCTGGCCGCCCAGGATGTGGGCGTTCACGGTGGCGCAGCGGTAGAGTTGCTGCGTTACAGCGAATGCAGCGCCGGAGACCCGGGTTCCATCCCGACTACGGGTGCTGTCTGTACGGAGTTTGTAAGTTCTCCCAATGACTGGCGTGGGTTTTCTCAGAGATCTTCGGTTTCCTCCCACACTCCAAAGACGTGCAGGTTTGTAGGTTAATTGGCTTGGTAAATGTAAAAAATGTCCCTAGTGTGTGTAGGATGGTGTTAGTGTGCGGGGAACGCTGGTCGGTGCGGACCCAATGGGCCGAAGGGCCTGTTTCCGTGCTGTATCTCTCAACTAAGAGGGCGGTGGAGGCCGGTTCTCTAGATGTTTTCAAGAGAGAGCTAGATGGGGCTCTTAAAAATAGTGGAGTCAGGGGATATGGGGAGAAGGCAGGAACGGGGTACTGATTGGGGATGATCAGCCATGATCACATTGAATGGTGGTGCAGGCTCGAAGGGCCGAATGGCCTACTCCTGCACCTATTGTCTATTGTCTATTGTCTATAAACTGAACGACTTCTTCCATTGCGGTGACTGCAGGTATTTGTGAACTTTGCGAAGAAGCAGAGCGATAACCTGGAGCAGCAGGAGTTGATCAACGCTGGGAGTATGCACTCCCCCGTCAAGTGTCTCCTCAGCCTCCTGCGGCCACGGGCCACGCCCACAGAGCTACAGGCACTGACCGTCGACGAGCCTGAGGAGCTGGAGAGTGACGACGAAGGGTTAATCAGCTTCGAGGAGGAACGAGTGAGTACTTCATGTATGGGGAGGAACTGCAGGTGCTGGCTCCTGCCGAAGACAGACACAAAGTGCTGGAGTAACTCAACGGGACGGGCAGCATCTCTGGAGACGTCTCGTGTTGAGACCCTTCTTCAGACTGGAGAAATGTCACCCATTCCTTCTCTCCAAAGATGCTGCCCGTCCAGTTGAGTAACTCCAGGATTTAGTGTCTATCTTTGAGTGAGTACTCATGCAGTTGCGATCAAAGAATTTTTACACTTCACCCTGTCCTTCAACTGCCCTTCACATTAACCTCCATCTACAGTGCACGTCACATACAAAAGTGTGAAAACGCACACCTTCAAGTTCAGGGACCGTTTCTTCCCAGCTGTTATCAGGCAACTGAACCATCCTACCGCAACCAGAACTACTATCTACCTCATTGGTGACCCTCGGACTATCCGTAATCGGACTTTGCTGACTACACCTTGCACTAAACGTTATTCCCTTATCATGTATCTGTACTGTGACAATAAACTGAACTGAACTAAACCACACACTGCTGTCCATCTCCGCTTCAAGCTGCCTCAGCAAGGCCAGCAGCAGAATCAAGGACCAGTCTCACCCCGGTCAGAGTGCGTGAGTGAGTTTGGACACAGCAGATATCTGAATATTCCCAGGTTTACTGAGGGTTTATCCAGTACATAAAGACTAGTTTAGCTCAGAGATACAGCGCAGAAACAGACCTGTCGGCCCACCTTGTCCACACCAACCAACTATTCCCACGCACTAACACACATTAGGGACAATTCACAATTTTTACCCGAGCCAATTAACCTACAAACCTGCACGTTTTTATATACCCGTCCTCTCCACCACTCTATCCAGGCCTCCAAATGTGTAGGATAGTGTTAGTGTGCAGAGATTGCTGGTCAGCCTGGTCTTGATGGGCCAAAGGGCATGTTTCTGCGCTGTATCTCTAAACTAAACTAAAGCAAACTGAAAGGCTCTAATATCAATGCAGGGTTTAGTACAAGGCTCTTGATAAATGTCCTGTTTGTTCTTTTTCAGGCTCAGCTTTCATTCAACACGGACACTTTGTGCTAAGAGGGTGATGTCCCCCCCGAAGATGTCCATCTCTGAAGACCTTGCACAGGGCGGTTAAGACCTTTGCTTGATCCCAACACGGCCAATGCCAGCGGTGGGAGTGAGGATGGGAGGTGACTGAATGTATGGTCAATAATTCCTTCCAGCTGAACGACCCACTGCACGTGGAGAGCTTGAATCCATCAGCCAGCGGGGGATTGCCAACCGGTCGGCAAGAGTCGTTTTGGTGTCCCTGCCTGTCCCATCCCGGGGAAGGAACGGTGAAGTCGCCCTTCCCCCCCCCCTCCCCTCCCCAATAAACACGAGTCCGTGACATTTTATTTAATGCAGAGTTGTTTTATTTTAATGCACTGTCGAAAGTGGTGTACCAAAAAGAAATATTTTTGAAGAGCAGTGCAGAAATGATGAGCAGAGCATTTGGAATCTTTATTTTCAATGACAACAAGTGCACTGGAAACACTCAGACGTAAAAGCCTTGCCTAAATCAACATGTGCATGAAATTAGCCAATGTATCTTTCACCTCCAGCCTGCAATGGTTCACAGTATAATTCGGAGACGGGGTTTATGTGGTTTCTCAATTCCCCCTTCTTCATTCTTCAATAAACTCACATTGAAAACTTCCGTATGCGCGCAACTTTAACACAAATTCAGTGCAAGGGTTTAAATAACCACCTTTGTTTCTAGTTTAAGAAGGAACTGCAGATGCTGGAAAAATCAAAGGTAGACACAAATGCTGGAGAAACTCAGCGGGTGAGGCAGCATCTATGGAACGAAGGAATGCGTGACGTTTTGGGTCTCGACCCTTCTCACCGTCACCTATTCCTTCGCTCCATAATGCTGCCTCACCCGCTGAGTTTCTCCAGCATTTATGTCTACCTTTGTTTCTAGGATAGTTCGCTCAGCAGTTTATAAGTGATAGCAGCAGAATTTGGCCGTTCGGCCCATCAAGTCTACTCCGCCATTCAAACGTGGCTGATCTATCTCTCCCTCCTAACCCCATTCTCCTACCTTCTCCCCAAAACCCCTGACACCCGTACTAATTAAGAATCTATCTCTGCCTTCAAAACACCCATTGACTTGGCCTCCACTTGGCCTTCTTGTGTCTATCTACAGTGTTATGAGGTTGTTTTTGACTGACCAACACTGGTGTGGACTGGGAAGCACCTCCAATGGATACATGGTGGGGCAAATTCAACATTAATCATGTTTTAAACAGGTTGTAAAAGATCATTGGCATTGTACGTTGCTTCTGATGGGCATCAGACTGAAATTTAGAAGCTGAATGCAGGATTTGTGCAAAACTATATCATTATGTGGAGTTTATGACCTGGATTAAACTTCTACCCCTTATTCTATTGCTTAAAAACCTTTTTATTAGTCATTTATTTTTGATTTTGTAAATGTACTAGAGGAGAGTTCTTTTATCACATCCCGTGCAAGTAACTTCCAAACCGAAGCACAAAGTTGTAACAGTAAATGGATTAAAGTGCGTCGGCTATAGAATAGCATGGAAAGTTCATCAAAGTTTCTTCAATTCTTTCAATCTTTATTCGACCTGAACTTGAATCCATCCCCCGCAGTTGAATTGGAAGGTGATACTTATGAGGTCTATCAGCAGAATTAGGCCATTCGGCCCATCAAGTCTACTCCGCCATTCAGTCATGGCAGATCTATCTTCCCCTCTCATCCCCATACTTCTCCCCATAACCCCTGACACCCTTTCCAATCCATAATTTGCCAATCTCCGCCTTACAAATATCCACAGACTACCAGGCATGACGGCAAAACACATTCCGAGCCAAGACTTAAATGTCAGGAAGCATTTGAGGACATGATTGATTTCCAATTAAAGTTGTGCGTCTCCACTTTGATCTGAAACGTGCATGTTGAAATACCTCTGAGTGTTTGCACTGAGCTCAACTTCTCAGCCTTATTGCTTCTGCTGTAATTCCAGTCAAAGGTGCTCTATTTAAAGTTAGCATGAGCAGCACGATGCAATTGTAGCCTAGACCTGGTGTATGTAGAGGTGGACGGTGGTCCTAATGCAGCAGATTATTATAAAGATTCTAAAGAGAAAGCATTGAGATATAACTCGCATCCGAAATGGAATGTCTCATCTGTGTGTATATTTTAACTTATGACTCTAACTGCGCCCCACCCATGGCTGAGATGTCAAAGAATCATTGTAGTTAGTAATTGAACCAAAATTGGAGATTGAGATGAAATGATCTCGAGTGTTTGCCCACCAAGGTGGCAAGTGTAAGGCTGTGGTGGAACCTTGAACCGTGCTTTGAGCTCCAAAACTGGCCACACCTGTACCTACGAGTCACATGAACCGTGAAGGAATGTTAACAAAGGTCGGTCGGTCCACAGGAACGCTAGTTCATTCATTTCTCAATGGCCTTTCTCCTGCTCAGTCAAGGCTTTGGAATTAAGTGGGAAAGGTGTTTTTGGGCCGGGATGAGAGATGGTAACTGTTGATTTTGGTTTTGACACATTTTCGTATTAATCAGTGCAATAAAAATTAAAAGATAAGGGAATTAATTTAGGGATCATTAGAAATTTTTCAGCCTTGAGATTGCAGTATTTAAATGGAGTCAATGAAAATAACGGACTTTAAATCTGTCACATTCATCTCTTGTTTTCTTCTTCTGGGTGTTATTTTTTAGACCATTGAGCAATTCATCATTAGATGTGAATGCCGTTAACTGCTTGTACCGTGCCCATGCATTGTGTTATGTAACATTTTAACCTCACTCTTTACCCAATACACATGTTTGCAGAGCTGCCATCTTTTTGGGGAAATCTTTGAGAAGATGCTTTGGTCAAAAATAGCGTTACGGGACGCGTGAATTTCCGTATTGTGCAGAAGAAGTAAGAAAATCTCAACGTGAGCCTTGGTAAAGAGAGACAAACATTGAATCAAAACCCTGTAGAAATATAAATTAACAAAATGCATAATAATTTAATTCTCGCTGGGTGTTGATTAATCTTGGTTGGTGAAAGGAAGTGGCTTCCAGGAGTCACAGGTCAGGAGATCAACGCTGTTGTTACTTATAATGTACTGAGGTAACCCTGTCTACTGCATTTACAATAGTATAATTGAGTTCGGACTTAACTCTAGCATGGCACATATAGCAATGAGGATCGACACAAAAAGCTGGAGTAACTCAGCGGGACGGGCAGCATCTCTGGAGAGAAGGAATAGGTGACGTTTCGGGTCGAGATCCTTCTTCAGACTGAGTCAGGGGAAAAGGAAATGAGAGATATAGACGGAGATAAACAGCGATATAGAACAACAAAATCTCTTGCTGTTCCCCCTCTGTGATTTCTCCTGCTCTCTGACTGGACGACCACGTTTTAACCTGGACTAACATTGGCCTGCTTCCTTTATCATCCTTACTTTTTTGCGTATATTTTATTCATTTTCACTGTATCACCGTCAATATCTCTCGTTTCACTTTCCCCAGACTCTCGGTCTGAAGAAGGGTCTTGCACCTATTCCTTTTCTCCAGACAAGCTGCCTGACCTGCTGAGTTACTCCAGCTTTTAGTGTCTATCTTCGGTGTAAACCAGCTTCTGCAGGACCTTCCTAGTGGGCGTGTGTACAGTGAGCTAGCTGGAACAGTGAAATGACCTACAATGAACATGCCAGATACTGAAAGGCCTTCAATCTGCCTTCCTATAATTTCCCACTGCTCACCTCTTTAAAAAATTGAAAATTAAAATTCTCCCTCATTGATTCCCCTTCAATTTGAGTTATTCTGCATTACTCCCAAAATGGTGAACCCACCCAATCAACAAGGCCACACAAAAGTGGGTATCAGTTTTTTAACAGGCTTGTAGATACAAAAAACTACAGTTGCTGGTTTATTCCAAAGATAGACACAAAGTGCTGGAGTAACTCGACGGGTCAGGCAACATCTCTGGAGGAAAAGGATGGGTGACGTTTCGGGTCGGGACTGAAAAATTCACAGACTGAAGAAGGGTCCCAACCCGAAATGTCGCCCGCTCTTCTTCTCCAGAGATGCTGCCTGACCCGTTGAGTCTTGGTTGTTGCCAGTACACTCTAGTGCCAGGAGAGGCAGTAATGATACAAGTCTGTAACTGTGGCCATCATAAACTATTGTAAAATAGGATTAGTACGTGAGTAACGCAACAGTGATGGCCTTCAGCTTCATCTCTGGTCTGATCAAACACAGATTCAAAACTCCAGGGTGGACAAAAAATGCTGGAGAAACTCAGCGGGTGAGGCAGCATCTATGGGTCGAGACCCGAAACGTCACCTATTCCTTCGCTCCATAGATGCTGTCTCACCCACTGAGTTTCTCCAGCATTTTTATCTACCTTCCTGACATGAAGATCACATTTTTCAAAGTATCATTAAAAACACCTTTTCATTGATGTTGCCCAAAAGCCTCTCTTCTTTCCAAAACATTGTATCTGCACACTCGTGTATATTTTTGCAAAAAATACTTTGTGTCTGGCTTGTTGTGCTCAGCTGTCTCCATCACTTGATGTGTGTGTCGGTGGGAACTCCTGTTGGGACTTCTGTTTGCAAGACAAGTGGCCATGTTCAATGCTTCATATTTGCACATTTCCGTGTGTCTCTCGTCGTTTATGTCTTGAAAGCACCCGACGTTGTTGTAATATTTTCCATTCAGGGCAATGACAGAACATCATGCTAGCTAAATAAATATTTGTTTTGTTGTACAAAACTCTTTTGAAGAGGTTTTGCCTTTTTCAATTGGATGGATATACATGGCCAGAGAGTAAATGTATCAATAATCTGATGTCTATTAGTGATAGGAGCAGAATTAGGCCATTCGGCCCATCAAGTCTACTCCCCCATTCAATCATGGCTGATCTACCTCTCCCTCCTAACCCCATTCTCCTGCCTTCTCCCCAAAACCCCTGACACCCGTACTAATCAAGAATTTGTCAATCTCTGCCTTAATAATATCCATTATCTTGGCCTCCACAGCCTTCTATGGCAATGAATTCCACAGATTCTCCCACCTCTGACTAAAGATATTCCTCCTCATCTCCTTCATAAAGGAATGTCCTTTAATTCTGAGGCTGTGACCTCTGGTCCTAGACTCTCCCACTAGTGGAAACATCCTCTCCACATCCACTCTCTCCAAGCCTGCAACTGTTCACTCTATTAATCCTATCCATTATTCCCCAAAGTTTAATTGATTAGCTTTTCTCGTTTCATAGAAATTCGTTTATTTTAGAAATACAGCGTGGAAACGAGGCCCTTCGGCCCACCGAGTCCGCACTGACCACCGATCCCCGTACCCTAGCACTACCCTACACACAGCGGGGACAATTTACATTTTTACTGGAGCCAATTAATCTACAAACCTCTACGTCTTTGGAGTGTGGGAGGAAACCGGAGCACGTGGAGAAAACCCACGCAGGTCACGGGGAGAACGTACAAACTCCGTACAGGCAGCACCTGTAGTCAGGATCGAACCCGGGTCTCTGGCGCTGTGAGGCGGCAACTCTACCGCTGCGCCACCGTGCTGCCTCTTGGGGAGGTCAGTATCCATGCTGGACTGGGTAAGACTGCAAGACTCTATGACTCTATCAGAGCTACCACCTTATCCTAGCAGTCCCAGGGTTTGAATGTCAAGACATCATGACTACTTGGGCAAATTCCCAATAAGGTGCATAAACCTAGTGTTAACGCCTACCGTGTTAACCGTTTCACCATCTTAGATGGAGGTATCTGCAATGAATGGAATTTTTAAAAATATACTCTTCAGTCTTTGAGGCAGTGAAATTCCACCAGATCAACCTGTCTCCCGACATTATTGGAAGGCTTGATGCAAGTACCAACATTAAAGCTGAACTGAGATCAAGGCAGAATTTAATTCATGGTGGGATCAAGAAGCTTGGTCTAACAGGGTCAACGTGAAGACTCTTGCTGTATGAAGCATTCATGGGTTCCTACCGAGCCATCTGATCCAGTTGGACCATGAGTTGAAGCAAGGAACTGCGGATGCTGGTTTACCAAAGATGTACACAAACGCTGGAGTAACTCAGCTGGTCAAGCAGCTTCTCTGGAGAACATAGATAGGCTTTTCTCAACCCGAAATGCCACCTATCCACGATCACCAGAGATGCCGCCTGACCCACTGAGTTACTCCAATATCGTGTGACTATCCGGCAAGGATATCTCTCCATTGTACCTGGGAATTGGCTGTGAGTCTGGACCTGTTGTGTGATTGGAATTCATTATGTGAGTGAGAATTCCCAACCTGAAGATTATGAAGAAGGAAGTAAGATCATCTTTTATTAAATGTAATGTTAGAACGGAGACGGGGAAACACTTTTTCTTAGAACAGAGACGGAGAAACACTTTCTCACAGAGAGTGGTGAGTCTGTGGAATTCTCTGCTTCAGAGGGCAGTGGAGGCCGGTTCTCTGGATGCTTTCAAGAGAGAGCTGAATAGGGCTCTTAAAAATAGCGGAGTCAGGGGATATGGGGAGAAGGCAGGAACGGGGTACTGATTGGGGATGATCAGCCATAATCACATTGAATGGCGGCGCTGGCACGAAGGGCCGAAGGCCTACTCCTGCACCTGTTGTCTATTGTAAGTTTATTTAATTTTTTAATTTATTAAAATGACATTGTTATTAATATTTGTATCTTTTATTATTTGGTTTAATGTAATGTCAGATATTTAAATCTCTCGTGGAGCCTCAAGGATTTTTACATCTTTGCTCCTGTCAACTATTCTGAGGAGGTTTTTATATGTATTGGTTTAGTTTAGTTTTAGTTTAGAGCTACAGCGTGGAAACAGGCCCTTCGGCCCATCATATGTGTGGCGACCAGCGATCCCCGCACACTAGCGCTATCCTACACATTAGGGACAATTTCACAATTTTACCAAAGCCAATTAACCTACAAACCTGTACGTCTTGTTCCCGATGTTGGGGGAGTCCAGAACCAGAGGCCACAGTTTAAGAATAAGGAGTAAGCCATTTTTAACGGAGACGAGGAAACACTTTTTCTCACAGAGAGTGGTGAGTCTGTGGAATTCTCTGCCTCAGAGGGCAGTGGAGGCAAGTTCTCTGGATGCTTTCAAGAGAGAGCTAGATAGGGCTCTTAAAAATAGCGGAGTCAGGGGATATGGGGAGAAGGCAGGAACGGGGTACTGATTGGGGATGATCAGTCATGATCACATTGAATGGCGGTGCTGGCTCAAAGGGCCGAATGGCCTACTCCTGCACCCATTGTCTATTGTCTTTGGAGTGTGGGAGGAAACCCATGCAGGTCATGTGGAGAACGTACAAACTCCGTACAGACAGCACCCATAGTCGGGATCGAACCTGGTGGGTCTCTGGCGCTGTGAGGCAGCAACTCCACCGCTGCGCCACCATGCCACACATCTGCTCTATAATTGCGACGTTATCCAGTCTCTGACAATTTCTGCCACTTTTGAGCTGTGAACTGGGACAACTGGTTTAGTCACATAGCATAGAGAATTGGGATGGAAGCTGGCTCCCTGCCTTTGTCTTGTGGCTGTGGGTGTGGGCTCACACCTGCGGAACACGCTACCAGTTTCTGGGAGAGTTACGTCACGGTGCAGGAATCTTGGACATTGTCAAGTCGGGAACAAATAAAATTAAATTCCACAGATGTTCCAAGGGTCAGCTATCTGTGCAGAGAGAAACAAAGGTCGGCACGGTGGCACAGCGATAGATTGCTGCTATTACAGTATGCCTGTATACTGCAGAATATGCCTAACTAAATGAGGACACAGAGAGACGTCATCACATCACTCGGGTCGAGTCATAGAATGATACATTGTGGAAACAGGCCCTTCAGCCCACCTTGCCCACACTGACCAACATGTCCCATCTACACTAGTCCCACCTCCCTGCGTTTGGCCCGTATCCCTCTAAACCTGTCCTATCCACCTGTCAAGTGCTTCTTAAACATTGCGATAATACCTGCCACAACTGCCTCCTCTGGCAGCTCGTTCTACACACCCACCACCCTCTGTGTGAATAGACAACATACAATAGGTGCAGGAGTAGGCCATTCGGCCCTTCGAGCCAGCACCGCCATTCGATGTGATCATGGCTGATCATCCACAATCAGTGCCCCGTTCCTGCTTTCTCTCCTCATCCCTTGATTCCGTTAGCCCTAGGAGCTAAATCTAACTCTCTCTTGAACATATCCAGTGAATTGGCCTCCACTGCCTTCTGTGGCAGAGAATTCCACAGATTCACAACTCTCTGCGTGGAAGTTTTTCCTCATCTCAGTACAAGTGTAGACTTTGTGCTTCTTAGTTTCTCTCTGTCTCTCCACAGATGCTGCCTGACCTATTTACAGGTTCAGCTTTACAAGATCATCAGTGATAGGAGCAGAATTAGGCCATTCGGCCCATCAAGTCTACTCTGCGATTCAATCATGGCTGATCTATTTCTCCGTCCTAACCCTATTCTCCTGCCTTCTCCTAATCACCCCTGACACCCGTACTAATCGAGAATCTATCTATCTCTGCCTTATAAATATCCATTGACTTGACCTCCACAGCCGTCTGTGGCAATGATTTCCCCAGATTCACCACCCTCTGACTAAAGTTAGTCCTTCTTGTCTCCTTTATAAAGGAACGTCATTTAAGTCTGCTACTAAGGCCTCTGGTCCTAGACTCTCCCACGAGTATAGAAGTGAGGTCGACCGATTGACCAAATGGACAATAACCTGGCTCTCAACACCAGCAAAACCAAGGAACTGATTGTGGACTTTGGAAGGGGTAGGATGGGGACCCACAATCCTGTTTATATCAACGGGTCCATAGTGGAAAGGGTCAAGAACTTCAAATTCCTGGGCGTGCATATTTCCGAAGGTCTCTCCTGCTCCCAGAACACTGATGCAATTATTAAGAAAGCACATCAGCGCCTCTACTTCCTGAGAAGATTACGGAGAGTCGGTTTGTCAAGGAGGACTCTCTCAAACCTCTACAGGTGCACAGTAGAGAGCTTGCTGACCGGTTGCATCGTGGCTTGGTTCAGCAACTTGAGCTCCCTGGAGAGGAAAAGACTACAAAAAGTAGTAAACACTGCCCAGTCCATCATCGCCTCTGACCTTCCTTCCATCGAGTGGATCTATCAGTCACTGCCTCAAAAAGGCTGGCAGCATCATCAAGGACCCACACCATCCTGGTCACACACTTATCTCTCTGCCACCATCAGGTAGAAGGTACAGGAGCCTGAAATCTGCAACATCCAGGTTCAGGAATAGCTACTTCCCCACAGCCATCAGACTATTAAACACAACTTCAACCAAACTCTGAACTATAACAGCCTTTTGCACTTTATCTGTTTATTCATGTGTGTATATTTATATTCTATGGTATATGGACACACTGTTCTGTTCTGTATTTATGCCTACAATATTCTGTTGTGCTGCAGCAAGCAAGAATGCCATTGTCCTATCATGACTATAAACCCTCTTGACTAGTGGAAAAATCTTTCCACATCCACTCTATCCAAGCCTTTTGCTTGGATAGGCATGGATTCCAAGCAAAGAGGTTGTTATCCTCTCTCCCCAAGGTCAACCTCCTGCAGTCAATGCCATTATCCAGCCATCTTTCAGTTGACACTAATGTGAGACATTCACATCTCCCGGTCCCAACCCTGCCACAGACATTCCCTTTGTCTTCCCCACCTTCCCATAAACTTTCTTCTCCCACTGTTAGTTTTAGTTTTAGATTCACAACATGGAAACAGGCCCTTCGGCCCACCGAGTCTGTACTGACCACCAATCACCCCTTCACTGGTTCTCAACAAAAAAAATGTCTATAAAATACATGGTGAGTGAGTCCAATGTTAATTTGTACTCGGGAAAGAAATAATAAGTTAAATCGATCATATTTTGTTGATATTGGATTAATTATTGGATAATTGATTAATGAGGACCAGAGGACATAGGTTTAAGGTGAAGGGGGAAAGATTTAATAGGAATCTGAGGGGTGACTTTTCCACACAAAGGGTGGTGGGTGCATGGAACGAGCTGCCAGAGGAGGTAGTTGAGGCTGGGACTATCCCATCATTTAAGAAACAGTTAGACATGTACATAGATAGGACAGGTTTGGAGGGATATGGGCCAAATGCGGGCAGATGGGACTAGTGTAGATGGGATTGGTGTGGGCAATCAAGGTAGACAAAAGTGCTGGAGAAACTCAGCGGGTGCAGCAATATCTATGGAGCGAAGGACATAGGCAACGTTTCGGGCCGGAACCCTTCTTCACACTTGGGCAAGTTGCTTCCATGCTGTGTGACTATCCTACATACTAGGGACGATTTACAGAAGCCAATTAACCTACAAACCTGCTCATCTTCAGAGTGTGGGGAGAAACCGGAGAAATCCCACACGGAACAGCACCTGTAGTCAGGATCGAACCCTGGTCTCTGGCGCTGTAAGGCAGCAACTCTACCACTGCGCCACCGTGTAGTTCTAATGAGAGATCATCAACGTGAGACATTGACTAATGTTTCTCCATCCACAGTGTACTGGCTGACCTGCAGTTGTATAGGGCTCTGGTAAGACCTCATCTGGATATTATGTACAGTTTTGGTCTCCTAACTTGAGGAAGGACATCCTTGTGATTGAGGCAGTGCAGCGTAGGTTCACGAGATTGATCCCTGGGATGGCGGGACTGTTATACGAGGAAAGATTGAAAAGACTAGGCTTGTATTCACTGGAGGATGAGGGGGGATCTTATAGAAACATATAAAATTATAAAAGGACTGGACAAGCTAGATGCAGGAACAATGTTCCCAATGTTGGGTGAGTCCAGAACCTGGGGCCACAGTCTTAGAATAAAGGGGAGGCCATTTAAGACTGAGGTGAGAAAAAACGTTTTCACCCAGAGAGTTGTGGATTTATGGAATTCCCTGCCACAGAGGGCAGTGGGGAATTTAACCATTTATTTACCGCTATTAGATAATGAGGTATTGCTGTTTTAAAAAAGGCTCACTTTTGAAGTAATTAAATAGAATGAAATTTGATCGTAATTAAACATATTTTTCCTCCTTTAATACGATATCAACACATATGAATGTGCTCTGACAGGTATTTTGGAAAGCACGTTCTCCCTGTGACTGCGTGGGTTTATTCCGGGTGCGGTTTGTAGGCTAATTTGCTTCTGTAAATCACCCCTAGTGTGTAAGGAATGGATGCAAAAGTGGGATAACATAGAACTAGTTTGATCGATGGTCAGCGTGGACTTGATGGGCCGAACGACCTGTCGGGTTATGGGGACAAGGCAGGACCATAGGGTTTTGCATCTCTCAACGTGAAACGTCACCCATTCCTTCTCTCCAGAGATGCTGGCCTGACCTGCTGAGTTACTCCAGCATTCTGTGCCTTTTTTTTCTACTTCTGGCCTCTGGCCTCTCGAGCAAGTATCTGCCTTTGAGGCATCCCAACTAATTCCGACAATCTTTCACCTGAACTCTTGCACAACCCTTTTGTAAATGAGAAAGCAATTTGGCAGGTATAGCTCGTTGGCTGGGAGGTGGCGACTGACTTTATGCACTGTCACACCCTATATATTTCTGGGTGGCAAACATAAACAGCCCACGAACACTGGTGTGTGTGTGTGTAATAGTGGTGAAAGGCCAGGCGAAAGCTGTTTCCCCGGATTCTTACAGCTGCAGAGAGAGGGGGTCGAGTTGACACAACAGCCGGAGTTTCCTGGACAGAGACCCCCCCCCCCCCCCCCCCCCCACACACACACACACACACACACACAGTGTGGGCTTGCCAGAGGCGTTTAAAGTCTCAACTACAGCTGTTGACTTGGACGGAGGAAGAAGGATGGCCGAGGAACCCAAGATCGAGCTGTTCATAAAGGTAGGTCTGGTTATTGACCTGTTTCAGATAGAATTCGAGTCTGTGGTGGAACAGAGACACTGGGGTGGTGGGTGGGGAGCAAAAACACGGAGTGAGTGCTGGAGAAACTCAGCGGGTCAGGCAGCAGCATCTGTGGAGAACATGGATAGGTTGGTGTGGACAAAAGTGCTGGAGAAACTCAGCGGGTGCAGCAGCATCTATGGAGCGAAGGAGATAGGCAACGTTTCGGGACGAAACCCTTTGCCTATTTCCTTCGCTCATATTTCCTTCGCTCCATAGATGCTCCCTCGTCCGCTGGGTTTCTCCAGCATTTTTGTCTACCTTCGATTTTCCAGCATCTGCAGTTCCTTCTGAAACACCCGCTGAGTTGCTCCAGATTCCAGCATCGGCAGTTTCTTGTGTCTGCAAACTCTTTTTGGTCCCGGGTTTCATTTTGAACCAGTGGACGAGCAATATGTTTCAGGTTGACATGTATATTTCGAGCCGGGCTCCCAGACGCCCTCCCCTCCCTTCATTAGTTTTGTGTTCAGTTTATTTTCTACTCGTTTACGCCTCTGTCTTCTGCCCCTCCCACCCTAGATTAGAACAAAATGCTCTGTTCGTTCCTTAATTTTATTTCTTATAAAGAACTGCAGATGCTGGTTTACATGGAAGGGAGACACAAAATGCTGGAGGAACTCAGCGAGACAGGGGGACAGAGATATAATGTAGTGGGAGACAGCAAGACTGGTGGGAGAACTGGGAAGACACAATAGACAATAGGTGCAGGAGTAGGCCATTCGGCCCTTCGAGCCAGCACCGGCATTCAATGAGACCACGGCTGATCATCCCCAATCAGTACCCCATTCCTGCCTTCTCCCCATATCCCCTGACTCCGCTATTTTTAAGAGCCCTATCTAGCTCTCTCTTGAAAGCATCCAAGAGATAAGGATAAGGGGGAAATATTTTAGGACCGAGATGAGAAGGGTTTTTTTTTTCACACAGAGAGTGGTGAGTCTGTGGAATTCTCTGCCACTAAAGGTAGTTGAGGCCAGTTCATTGGATATTTTTAACAGGGAGCTGGATGTGGCCCTTGTGGCTAAAGGGATCAGGGGGCATGGAGAGAAGGCAGGTACAGGATACTGAGTTGGATGATCATCCATGATCATATTGAATGGCGGTACAGGCTCGAAGGGCCGAATGGCCGACTCCTGCACCTATTTTCTATGATCCAGAGAACCTGCCTCCACCGCACTCTGAGGCAGAGAATTCCACAGACTCACCACTCTCTGTGAGAAAAAGTGTTTCCTCATCTCCGTTCTAAATGGCTTACTTCTTATTCTTAAGCTGTGGCCCCTGGTTCTGGACTCCCCCAACATCGGGAACATGTTTCCTGCCTCTAGTGTGTCCAAACCCTTAACAATGTTTCAATGAGATATCCTCTCATCCTTCTAAACTCCAGAGTGTACAAGCCCAGCTGCTCCATTCTCTCAGCATATGACAGTCCCGCCATACCGGGAATTAATCTTGTAAACCTACGCTGCACTCCCTCAATAGCAAGAATGTCCTTCCACAAATTAGGGGACCAAAACTGCACACAATACTGCAGGTGTGGTCTCATCAGGGCCCTGTACAACTGCAGAAGGAAGGGGGAGGGTATGGAGAGAGAGGGAAAGCAAGGGCTATCTTCATTGTCAATGTTCATACCATAGAAACATCTAAAATAGGTGCAGGAGGAGGCCATTCGGCCCTTTGAGCCAGCACTGCCATTCATTGTGATCATGGCTGATCGTCCCCTATCAATAACCTGTGCTTGCCTTCTCCCCATATCCCATGACTCCACTAGCCCCTAGAGCTCTATCCAACTCTCTCTTAAATCCATCCAGTGATTTGGCCTCCACTGCCCTCTGTGGCAGGGGATTCCATAAATTCACAACTTTCTGGGTGAAAAAGTTTTTCCTCACCTCAGTCTTAATTGACCTCCCCTTTATTCTAAGACTGTGGCCCCTGGTTCTGGACTCGCCCAACATTGGGAACATTTTTCCTGCATCTAGCTTGTCCAGTCCTTTTATAATTTTATATGTTTCTATAAGATCCCCCTCATCCTTCTAAACTCCAGTGAATACAAGCCTAGTCTTTTCAATCTTTCCTCATATGACAGTCCCGCCCTCCCAGGGATCAATCTCGTGAACCTACCCTGCACTGCCTCAATCACAAGGATGTCCTTCCTCAAATTAGCAGACCAAAACTGTATACCATACTCCAGATGTGGTCTCACCAGAGCTCTATACAACTGCAGAAGAACCTCTTTACTCCTGTACTGAAATCCTCTTGTTATGAAGGCCAACATTCCATTAGCTTTCTTCACTGCCTGCTGTACCTGCACGCCAACTTTCAGTGAGCGGTGTACAAGGACGCCCAGGTCTCGCTGCACCTCCCCCTTACCTAACCTAACCCCATTGAGATAATAATCTGTCCCCTTGTTTTTGCCACCAAAGTGGATAACCTCACATTTATCTATATTTATCTATACCGCTGGGTAGAGAAGACAATCTTCATACTGCTGGCTTGAACATTAAGTCCTCTTACTTCAGATAGCCCAAGCTTTCTTTCTCCAAGCTGTATGACACTAGGACTAACAACTTTCCGCTTGTTGCTGTCCATGTTGCATCAATGTGTGGCACCGTGATTGTAGACTGCTCTGTCACGGAAACTAAAATTATTAATCCTGTAAAATTGTAAATTGTCCCTAGTGTGTGTAGGATAGTGCTAGTGTGTGGGGATGGCAGGTCGGCGCGGAGCTGATGGGCCGAAGGGCCTGTTTCCGCGCTGTATCTCTAAACTAAACCTACAAACCAACACATGTTTGGGACATGGGAGGAAACCAGAGCAGCGCTAGCGGCAGGAAACATGTTCCCGATGTTGGGGGAGTCCAGAACCAGGGGCCACAGTTTAAGAATAAGGGGTAAGCCATTTAGAACGGAGACGAGGAAACACTTTTTCTCACAGAGAGTGGTGAGTCTGTGGAATTCTCTGCCTCAGAGGGCGGTGGAGGCCGGTTTTCTGAATACTTTCAAGAGAGAGCTAGATAGGGCTCTTAAAGATAGTGGAGTCAGGGGATATGGGGAGAAGGCAGGAACGGGGTACTGATTGTGGATGATCAGCCATGATCACATTGAATGGTGGTGCTGGCTCGAAGGGCCGAATGGCCTACTCCTGCGTCTATTGTCACTCAGAAGAAACCCTGATGGGCCGAAGAAGCTGTTTTCCTGCTGTATCCCTAAACTAATCTAATTCTTAAAGTCAACCTCACGCGGTGAGGAGTGGATCCAAGGCCATTCAATCCCACGTGACCAAAGATGCCTCCTTCTCAGTTGTGTAAACGGTTTGTCAGAAATTCTTCAGTAACACACACCCACATATATGTTCCATACCAAGCATATCTAAAATCTGCACTTTAATTCCCGTCATACTTTAGTGAGGAAGATTATATCTAAAATAGAAAAACATTTCAGCCGATGCTGGCTGAATGAAACAGAAACTGCAGATGACGTTCTGTAGCTCTGGCAACAATTGCAATGGAATCAAACGAGTTGAAGATTCAGGTCAATGAACATGAAACACTGACTCCATTTCTCTCTGCACATTGGCGCTGCCTCACAGCGCCGGAGATCAGAGTTCGATCCTCGGGTACTCTCTGTGTAGAGTTTGCACGTTCTCCCCGTGACCGCATGGGTTTTCTCCGGGTGCTTCGGTATGAATGACGTTTCAGGTCGAGACCTTTTTTCAGACTCATGTCAGTGGAGTGTGAGGTACAGAGATAAAATGTGGTCGGAGGAAGTAAGACTGGTGGGAAAACTGGGAAGGGGGAGGGGATGGAGAGAGAGAGAGAGAGAGAGGGAAAGCAAGGGAAGTCAATGTTCATACCACTGGGGTGTAAACTGCCCAAGGTAAATATGAGGTGCGGTTCCTCCAATTTGCGCTGGGCCTCACTCTGACAATGGAGGATGCCCAGGACAGAAAAGTCAGTGTGAGAATGGGAGGGGGAGTTAAAGTTTTTAGCAACCGGGAGATCAGGTAGGTTTAGGCGGACTGAGCGGAGGCGTTCAGTGAACAAGATCACCGAGCCTGCGCTTGGTCTCGCCGATGTACAGGAGTCCACACCTGGTATTGTTGAGGTACAGTTCTTCTGTCAGAGAAGGAACTCATCACTGCCTTCATTATAGCGTCATAACCATATAACCATATAACAATTACAGCACGGAAACAGGCCTTCTCGGCCCTTCCAGTCCATGCCGACCATTTATTTTCCCCTAGTCCCATCTACCTGCACTCAGACCATACCCCTCCATTCCCTTCCCTTCCATATACCTATCCACTTTACTTTTAAATGTTAAAATCGATCCTGCCTCCACCACTTCTGCTGGAAGATCATTCCACACAGCCACCACTCTCTGAGTAAAGAAGTTCCCCCTCATGTTACCCCTAAACCTCTGTCCCTTAATTCTCATGTCATGACCTCTTGTTTGAATCTTCCCTACCTTCAATGGGAAAAGCTTATCCATGTCAACTCTGTCTATCCCTTTCATCATTTTAAAGACCTCAATCAAGTCCCCCCTTAACCTTCTGCGCTTCAAAGAATAAAGACCTAACTTGTTCAACCTTTCTCTGTAACTTAGTTGTTGGAACCCAGGCAACATTCTAGTAAATCTCCTCTGTACTCTCTCTATTTTGTTGACATCCTTCCTATAATTAGGCGACCAAAATTGTACACCATACTCCACAAATGGTCTTACCAATGCCTTGTACAATTTTAACACTACTTCCCTACTCCTATATTCAATGCTCTGATTTATAAAGGCCAGCACACCAAAAGCTTTCTTTACCACCCTATCTACATGCGATTCCACCTTCAGGGAACTATGCACAGTTATACCTAGATCCCTCTGCTCCACAGCATTCCTCAATTCCCTACCATTTACCATGTACGTCCTATTTTGATTTGTCCTGCCAAGATGTAGCACCTCACACTTATCAGCATTAAACTCCATCTGCCATCTTTCAGCCCACTCTTCCAAATGTCCCAAATCTCTCTCTAGACTTTGAAAATCTACTTCATTATCCACAGCACCACCTATCTTAGTATCATCTGCATACGTACTTATCCAATTTTCCACCCCATCATCTAGATCATTGATGTACATGACAAACAACAGTAGACCCAACATAGATCCCTGAGGCACCCCACTGGTCACCTGCCTCCAACCCGACAAACAGCCATCCACCATTACTCTCTGGCATCTCCCATTCAGCCACTGTTGAATCCATCTTGCTACTCCGCCATTAACACCCAAAGATTGAACCTTCTTAACCAACCTTCCATGGGGAACCTTGTCAAATGCCTTACTGAAATCCATATAGACAACATCCACTGCTTTACGCTCATCAATTTCCCTAGTAACCTCTTCAAAAAATTCAAGAAGGTTTGTCAAACATGACCTTCCAGGCACAAATCCATGTTGACTGTTCTTGATCAGACCCTGTTTATCCAGATGCTTATATATATTATATCTAAGTATCCTTTCCATTAATTTGCCCACCACTGACATCAAACCAACAGGTCTATAATTGCTAGGTTTATTCTTTGAACCCTTTTTAAACAATGGAGCAACATGCGAAGTACGCCAATCCTCCAGCACTATTCCCGTTTCTAATGACATTTGAAATATTTCTGTCATAGCCCCTGTTATTTCTACACTAACTTCCCTCAATGTCCTAGGGAATATCCTGTCAGGACCTGGAGACTTATCCACTTTTATATTTTTCAAAAGTGTCAGTACTTCCTCCTCTTTGAATCTCATAGTTTCCATAGCTACTCTACTTTTTTCCCTTACCTCACAGAGTTCAATATCCTCCTTGGTGAATACCGAAGAAAATAAATTGTTCAATATCTCCCCCATCTCTTTTGGCTCTGCAGATAGCTGTCCACTCAGTCGCTCCAATGGTCCAATTTTATCCCTCGTTGTCCTTTTGCTATTAATATAGCTGTAGAAACCCTTTGGATTTACTTTCACCTTTCTTGCCAAAGCAACCTCATATCTTCTTTTAGCTTTTATTATTTCTTTCTTAAGATTCTTTTTACATTCTTTATACTCACCTAGCACCTCATTTACTCCATGCCCAATAATTATTGTAGATATCTCTCTTTTTTCGAACCAAGTGTCCAAGTGTCATAGAGCAGGGAAACAGGCCCTTCAGCCCAACTTGCCCAGAACAACCAACATGTCCCATCTGCACCAGTCCCACCTGCCTGCATTTGGCCCATATCCCTCTAAATCTGTCCTATCCATGTACCTGTCCAAATGTTTTGTAATTCATTGGCTGTAAAGCTACGTGGGATCATTTTGAGCATGTGAGGAACAACATACTGATGACAATCTTCTGTCAAAACGACTTGAAACAAATTAATTTCAGTTCTTTAAAAGATGATCTTGATAATGACTGTTGCGTTATTTTTATTCAGCTTTGTGCTCCTATTGCCACATGTTATCATATCTCCTGAGGAATTCCCAGATGAGCAATTGATTAGGTTACACAATCACCCCATGTATAACACCTATTTTATTCCAATGACAACTCACCCTGGTATTCATAGTCACAGAGTGATACAGCGTGGAAACAGGCCCCTCGGCCCAATTTGCCCACACCAACCAACATGTCCCATCAGGTTTCATATAGATTAGGTTATTGTCACGTGTGGGTAATAATCGGACTACAGTTGGGTTTCTTCTTTAATCATAGACATTAATGGTCGCAGGTAACTCATAAGGTCATAGTAGAATTAGGCCATTCGGCCCATCAAGTCTACTCCGCCATTCAATCATGGCTGATCTATCTCTCCCTCTCAACCCCATTCTCCTGCCTTCTCCCCATAACCCCTGACACCCGCACTAATCAAGAATCTATCTATCTCTGCCTTAAAAACATCCACTGACTTGGCCTCTAGAAATCACCATCTCCACGTGTCCACCAGGGATCTGTCTATACTACATGGGGCGGCATGGTGGTGCAGTGGTAGAGTTGCTGCCTCACAGCGCCAGAGACCCGGGTTCCATCCCGACTACGGGCGCTGTCTGCACGGAGTTTGTACGTTCTCCTGCGTGGGTTTTCTCCGAGATCTTCGGTTTCCTCCCACACTCCAAAGACGTACAGGTTTGTAGGTTAATTCGCTTGGTGTGAATAAAAATTGTCCCTAGTGGGTGTAGTGTGCGAGGATCGCTGGTCGGCACGGACCCGGTGGGCTGAAGGGCCTGTTTCCGCCCTGCATCTGTAAAACTAAAACGGTGGAGTGTGCATTTAACGATAGAGTCATGAGTCAAGAGCGTTTCATTGTCATATGGAGCACAGAACAATATTGTTATATTGCCAGATAGAACAATGACATTCTTCATTGCAGCTGCACAACAGGATAGGTGTACATAATATTCTGTAAACAATATAATAACGAGACACTTGTGAATGCTAACCCTGTTCTTTGTGTGCCAGGCCAGTGATGATGGTGAGAGCATAGGGAACTGCCCCTTCTCCCAGCGCCTCTTCATGATCCTCTGGCTAAAGAAAGTCAATTTCACCATCAACACGATAGACATGAAGAGGTGAGTGTGCTGTCCGCAGAAACGCAGTGTCGATGCAGGTGACAGATTGGTCCACACACAATCTCAAGCACGCCATGTTAGTTTAGATGTCCACAAGGATGTCCACAAAATACAGAGAGTACAGAGGAGATTTACTAGAATGTTGCCTGGGTTCCAGCAACTAAGTTACAGAGAAAGGTTGAACAAGTTAGGTCTTTATTCTTTGGAGCGCAGAAGGTTAAGGGGGGGGGGACTTGATCGAGGTCTTTAAAATGATGAAAGGGATAGACAGTGTTGACGTGGATAAGCTTTTCCCATTGAGGGTAGGGAAGATTCAAACAAGAGGGCATGACATGAGAATTAAGGGACAGAAGTTTAGAGGTAACATGAGGGGGAACTTCTTTACTTAGAGAGTGGTGGCTAGTGTGGTTTGATCTTCCAGCAGAAGTGGTGGAGGCAGGATCGATTTAACATTTAAAAGTAAAGTGGATAGGTATATGGACGGGAAGGGAATGGAGGGGTATGGTCTGAGTGCAGGTGGATGGGACTAGGGGAAAAGAAATGGTCGGCACGGACTGGAAGGGCCGAGAGGGCCTGTTTCCGTGCTGTAATTGTTATATGGTTATATACAATGCGGAAACCTTCGACCCACCGAGTCCGCGCCGACCAGCGATCGCCGTTCTATCCGACACACACTAGGGACAATTTACGGAAGCCAATTAACCTACAAACTTGCTCGTCTTTGGAGAGTGGGAGGAAACCGGAGCACTTGGTTTTGTGTGGAGTACAGGGTTAGTTTAGAATATAGAAACAGGCCCTTCCGCCCACAAAGTCCACGCTGACCAGCGATCCCCGTACACCAGTTCTATCCTACACATACTGGGAGCAATTTACAGAAGCCAATTAACCTACAAACCTGCCCGTCTTTGGAATGTGGGAGGAAACTCCACTGGATGTTTTCAAGAGAGAGTTAGATTTAGCTCTTCGGGCTAACGGAATCAAGAAATATGGGGAAAAAGCAGGAACGGGTACTGATTTTGGATGATTATCCATGATCATATTGAATGGCGGTGCTAGCTCGAAGGGCCGAATGGCCCACTCCTGCACCTATTTTCTATGTTTCTATGAAACCAGAGCACCAGGAGAAAACCCACGCAGGTCACGGGGAGAACGTACAAACTCCGTACAGACAGCACCCGTAGTTAGGATTGAACCTGGGTCTCTGGCGCTGTGAGGAGTAATGCTACCACTGCACCACCGTCCCGCCCCTCTCCTTCTCCCAATTCCTGGGTATCTCTGCCCATGCCAACATTTACTACCTCTTCCTAATTCCCTTGAGAAGGACGTGGACAACCATTTTCTTGAAGATCTAAGATTCTCTGGTGAATGTGGTATTGGAGAACAAGTTCCAGAAGTTAGACCCAGTCATTCATAAGTTCTAGGATCAGAATTAGGCCATTTGGCCCATCAAGTCTATTCCATCATTCACTCCTGCCTGATCTATCTTTCCCTCTCAACCCCATTCTCCTGCCTTCTCCCCATAACCCCGGACACTCAAACTAATCAAGAATTTATCTATCTCTTCCTTAAAAATATCCATTGACTTGGCCTCCATAGCCGTCTGTGGCAATGAATTCCTCAGATTCACCACCCTCTGACTAAAAACATTTCTTCTCATCTCCTTTCTAAAGGTACGTTCTTTTATTCTGAGTCTATGGCCTCTGGTCCTAGACTCTGCCCGTGACCGCGTGAATTTTCTCTGGATGCTCTGGTTTCCTCTCACCCTCCATAGGCGTACAGGTTTGTAGATAAATTGGCTTTGGTACATTTTTAAATTGTCCCTAGTGTGTGGTATAGTATGGGGTGATAGCTGGCTGGCACGAAGGGCCTGTTTCCGCATGTATCTCTTACGCCTAAAGTATCTAAATATGACAGGTCTGTTAAACATATGTTGTTTCTCTGGTGATACGGAAACATATTTTTAGAAAAGGTTTCTTAAATCAGATTTTTCCCTCATTTTCATATTTACCTTTTTCTATTCCTCCGCTCAACTCTCCATAGCTTGAGATGCTGATTGAGAGGCCAGCACTGCTGAACTACTATCTACCTCTTTAGTGACCTTCGGTATCCCTAATCGGACTTTGCAGGCTTTATCTTGCACTAAACGTTATTCCCTTATCATGTCATAAGGGATAGAAGTAGAATTAGGCCATTCAGTCCATTGGGTCTACTCCGCCATTCAATCATGGCTGATCTATCTCTCCCTCCTAACCCCCTTCTCCCCATAATCCTCTGACACCCGCACTAATCAAGAATCTATCTATCTCTGTCTTAAAGATATCCATTGACTTGGTCTCCACTGCCTCTGTGGCAAAGAATTCCACAGATTCACCACCCTCTGCCTAAAAAAATGTCTTCTCATCTCATTCCTAAAAGAACATCTCCACACACTGTAAATGGCTCGATTGTAATCATGTATTGTCTTTCCACTGACTGGTTAGCACGCAACAAAAGCTTTTCACTGTACCTCGGTACACGTGACAATAAACTGAACTGACCATTTTAGACATTAAGGTGGAATTTATCACCATTACAGTCTGACCACAAATTTTCTGCATCCAGTTCGCAACGTGGGCAGGGAGGGAGTAATAAGTTCTTGATTAGAACGGGTGTCAAGGGAGAAGGCAGGAAAATGGGATTAGGCGGTAGAGATCAGGCAGAGTGGACTGAACGGCCGAATGGCCCAATTCTACTCTGATTACTTGTGGGCTTGTGATTCACCAGAGGCCACGGAGGAATCTTAAACAATGAATGTGGCTGGGAGACAATAACCAATAATCAGCTTCCAACACCTCAAAGATTATACGTCAGATAATTTACTAGAAAATGACAGCTACCGTGAGAATTTCCTGAAGCTCAATGATTGTAAGAGTGTATCTCTGATGTTGACATTAATGCTAAAGGGTGGATGGACACAGAGTGCTGGAGTAACTCAGCGGGTCAGGCAGCATCAGTGGAGACAATGGATAGGTGACTTTTCGGGACGTAACGCTTCTTCCCTCTTCAGAAGCAGTTTATTTTATATTGAGACTGTTGAAATGTTTTACTTTCGTTTAGTTTAGAGCCAGATCAGCTAAGATTGAATTGCGGAGCAGACGTGATGGGCCAAATGGCCAAATTCTACTATTACATATGAACTTGGGCCTTTGAGGCAAACACTGTTGTTTCATGTTTAAGAAGGAACTGCAGATGCTGGAAAATCAAAGGTAGACAAAAATGCTGGAGAAATTCAGCGGGTGAGGCAGCATCTATGGAGCGAAGGAATCGGTGACGTTTCAGGTCGAGACGGAGTCTAGTTTGAAGAAGGTTGTCGACCCAAAACGTCACCTATTCCTTCGCTCCATAGATGCTGCCTCACCCACTGAGTTTCTCCAGCATTTGTGTCACTGAAATGGTCTTGGTGGATGATCAGCGGGTGAGGCAGCATCTATGGAGCGAAGAAATAGGCAACGTTACGGGTCGAGACCCTGATGGGGGGGGGGGGAGGATGAAAGGAAGAGGTGGAGCCAGAGGGCTGAGGGAGAGCTGAGAAGGGAGGACTACCTGAAATCCATAATAGGTTTCATCAGGACATCTGAGTACCTCAATATGGGACCAGGAGAGAGGTATTTAACCCCATGTGTGAATCTGCCCCGACCTGTACATGCGCAAGGTTACATCACATCGGCCGTTTGTCCACTTTGTCCGTTTTGTTTCCTGTGATTGAATGACCACCTACATTTGGGCCTGGTGCTGTCTGTAATGATGAGATCCACCTGCTTGCCTTGAAGGAACCCGGATGTGTTGCGAGACATTGCCCCGGGCAGTCAGCTGCCCTTCCTCATCTACAACGGCGAACTCAAGACGGACAACAACAAGATTGAGGAGTTTCTCGAGGACGTTCTTTCCCCTCCCAAGTGAGTTAGACCACACGTGATGAGTTTGTTCTCAATCTTACTCTTGTGTTTGTTCTCAATCTTGGTCTTTTTTTTTAGAATTTTGGGGACACACAGCATGGAAACAGGATATTGGGCCCATAAGGGCATAACTGATGGGAGCCGAATTAGGTCATTCGGCCCATCAAGTCTAGTCCACCATTCAATCATAGCTGATCTATCTCTCCCTCCTAACCCCATTCTTCTGCCTTCTCCCCGTAACCCCTGACACCCGCACTGATCAAGAATCTATCTATCTCTGTGTGAAGAGAATATCCATTGATTTGGCCTCCACAGCCGTCTGTGGCAATTAATTCCACAGTCAACACTATCAAACACCGAATCCTACCCTAACACATGTTCTTTTTTTTTTGCGTATTCCCATCATCTCCCCCACAAATATATCATTCATCTGTGCATTAGGGGTAAGCCACGTTGGTCACTTAACCTACCGACACATAGGTCTTTGGAATTCACTTTAGAGATTCAGCGTGAAAACGGGCTCTTCAGCCCACTGAGTCTGCACCAACCGGCGATCACCCTGTACACTAACACTATCCTACGCACACTAGGGATAATTTTACAACTTTACCGAAACCATTTCACCTATAAACCTGCCCGTCTTTGGAATGTAGGAGGAAACTGGAGCACCCGGAGAAAACCCACACCTGACCCGCTGAGTTACTCCAGCATTTTTCCTCTATCTCTGGGGAACATGGATAGGTGACGTTTGGGGCCTGATGAAGGATCTCGAGCTGAACTGTTGCCGATCCACGTTCTTCAGAGATGCTGCCTGAGCCACTGAGTTACTCCAGCACCTCTGTGTCCTTTTATCTTAACTGGCTGTTGCCCTCCCCCCCCTCCCTCCCCTCTGTTTTTCTCTCACCTTTTCCAGAGAGTGGAGGTTACATTTGTCCCAGTGTCAGAGGCAATAACTTGGCCGCTGCAAGTTGGTGCAGTGGTAGAGTTGCTGCCTCACAGCGCCAGGGACCCGGGTTCGATCCTGACTACGGGTGCTGTCTGTACGGAGTTTGTACGTTCTCCCCGTGACCTGCGTGGGTTTTCTCCGAGGTCTCTGGTTTCCTCCCACACTCCAAAGACGTACAGGTTTGTAAGCTAATTGGCTTTGTTAAAAATGGTAAATTGTCCCTAGTGTGTGTAAGGTGGTGTTAGTGTGCGGGGGTCGCTGGTCGGTGAGGCTGTTTCCACGCAGATTAGGGGACGGGACCCAATGGGCCCCACTTGATCTAGTTAATACTAAAAACTCAAACTTGAGCATCAAATAAAGGACGTGTGTGGGTGTGTGGGTGTGTACGTGTGTGGGTGTGTGTGTGTCGGCTGCCCGAGGGGAACTTCACGTTGATCAGCGCGCTGATGAATAAATGTTTCTCTTCCGTCAGCATCTAAATTTCAACAAGTGCTCCGACTGTCAAAGGTAACGAGAACTATTTTAAAGCAGGGATTGGTTCAACAATGACAGCACATATTGCACTGTAACGAGTTTGCCCCAGGCGATGTAACTTGTTGAACTACACGGGTTGAGATATAATGGAACCCTTATACAGGCTGTCAAAAAGGAAAGGTCACACAGAACTAGCACTGCTGTCGAATCAAAGGAATTTAAAGGACGATTAAATAGCAAATAAATTAAATAGGGCGGCACGGTGGCGCAGTGGTAGAGTTGCTGCCTCGCAGCGCCAGAGACACGGTTCCATCCTGACTACGGGTGCTGTCTGAATGGAGTTTGTACGCTCTCCCCGTGACCTGCGTGGGTTTTCTCCTGGTGCTCTGGCTTCCCCCCAGACTCCAAAGAACACAGTAGGGACAATTTACAGAGATGCTGCACGGATACAGGCTCTTCATCCCACCGAGTCCGCACCGACCGCCAATCCCCGTACACCAGCACTATCCTACACGCACTAGGGACAATCTACAATTTTTACCGAAGCCAATTAACCTACAAACCCGCACGTCTTTGGAGTGTGGGTGGAAACCGGAGCACCCGGAGAAAACCCACGCGGGTCAAGGGGAGAACGTACAAACTCTGTGCAGACGGCACCTGTAGTCAGGATCGAACCCGGGACCGATGCTGTGAGGCAGCAACTCTATCGCCCCCCCCCCCCCCCCGACATCGGACTCGACCCAAAACGTCGCCTATTCCTTCACTCCGGAGATACTGCCTCACCCGCTGAGTTTCTCCAGCATTTTTGCCTACCTTCCATCTGCAATTCTTTCTTAACCACCTCCTTGCCCTAATCAGTCCATATATTTTGGAAGCCCTGGATCTGGTGGCTCATTACACACGGGTCTTTATTTACCTCAGGTATCCAAAACTGGACGTCAAAAACAAGGAGTCCAGGACTGCCGGAGATAACATCTTCCAGAAATTCTCAGCTTACATTAAAAACCCTCGTCTCGACAAGAACGACGGTAAGATTATCTTAGGTCCACTTGTAGTGTTGATATGCATTGAGGGTGTTCATTCATTCAAGCACAGTTCTTTAAACTCTATCTCCTGACAAGAGAATTGAGAAGTTGAGCATTGTGGTGACTTGGGGGAAGAAATTGTTAAGGCTCGATATCTCTCCCTCCAAACCCCATTCTCCTGCCATCTCCCCCTGACACTCCTACTAATCAAGAATTATCTCTCTCTGCATTAAAAATATCCACTGACGGCCAACACATGCTTCTCTGGCAAAGAATTTCACAGATTTACAACCATCTGATAAAATACATTTCTTCTCATCTCCTTCCTAAAGAAACGTCCTTTAATTCTGAGGCTATGACCTCTAGTCCAAGTCTCTCCCACTAGTGGAAACATCCTCTCCACATCCACTCTACCCAAGCCTTTCACTGTTCTGTAAGTTTCAATGAGGTCCCCACTCATTGTTCTAAACTCCAGCGAGTACAGGCCCAGTGCCGACAAACGCTCATCATATGTTAACCTACTCATTCCTGGGATCATTCTTCTAAATCTCCTCTGGACCCTCTCCAGAGCCAGCACATCCTTCCTCGGATATGGGGCCCAAAATTGCTCACAATATTCCAAATGTGGCCTGACCAGCACCTTATATAGCCTCAACATTACATCTCTGTTTTTTTATATACAAGCCCTCTTGAAATAAATGCTAGCATTGAATGTGAGGCGCTGGTCAGGCCACATTTGGAGTACTGTGAACAAATGTGGGCCCCGTATATGAGGAAGGATGTGCCGGGTCTGGAGCGTGTCCAGAGGATGTTTGCAAGAATTATTCCAGGAATGAGTGGATTAGCATATGATGAGCGTTTGACAACACTGGGCCTGTACTCGCTGGCGTTTAGAAGGTTGAGGGGCGTAGTTCATGGCTAGGATTCTGGCTCAGACTCCCAGGTAATTAGTTAAATTCGATGAAGATCGTGGGAGAGACATAGTTTCTGACCATGCGCGAGTATGATTGAAACGTACTTAGATGAAGCTTTTATGAATTATCTTACTGATTCCTACTTCAATAAAGAAACTATTAACCAAGAGACTGCTTTTGGAAGATTCATCTTTCGATGGCTTTGAATGTCTCGTGGAGGGCTCGTATTTGCGTAGTGATTACCTTCCGACCCATAATCAGCAGATTAGTGAAAAGCGAGGAGTAGATCCTTGAGATGCCGTGAAGACTGTCACTACACGTTGTAATGTGGAGGAAGGAACTGCAGATGCTGGTTTAAACTGAAGAAAGGCTCAAAATGCTGGAGTAACTCAGCGGGACAGGCAGCACCTCTGGAGAGAAGGAATGGGTGACGTTTCGAGTCGAGACTGGGCTTCCCAGTCTGAAGAAAGGTCTCGACCCGAAACGTCACCCGTTCCTTCTCTCCAGAGATGCTGCCTGTCCCGCTGAGTTACTCCAGCTTTTTGTGTCCAGACATTGTTTTGATGGCTTCCTCTGTTTAGCTTTGGAGAAGGTGTTTCTGAAAGCACTTTTGAAGCTGGATGAGTACCTGAACACGGCTCTGCCCGGTGAGGACAGCACCCGCCCTTCATCAAGGTTATTCCTGGATGGCAATGATCTAACCCTGGCTGACTGCAACCTCCTGCCCAAACTCCACATCGTTCAGGTGAGTTGCATCTCAAGCCATAAGCATTTCCCTGTGGAATCTGAACCAAGCTTGTGTGGCTGGCTCCATCGGAATGAAGACTTGGATGAATGAAAACTTTGTCACATTGCTTGCGTACCTTGCCAAGGCGTGCAAAAGTCGGACATGAAGAGTGCTTACACAGTGACAAATCTCCCCCCGCACGCGCCAGCTCCCCCATTCTTCTTCCCCCTCCCACATGGTGGTCCCCCGAACCCCCCCCCCCCCCCCGCCAGGTCCCCATTGTCCATTGGTAGACCATGTGTATATTGAGTGCAGACTCTCAAAATGAATTCATCTCAGATGTCAAAGGATAGCTGAAAAAAAATAATGTGGCAGAGTCATTTGAGAAAGTCTGGAACTAATATCACAAGTTCTAGGAGCAGAATGAGGCCATTCAGCCCATCAAGTCCACTCTGCCATTCAATCATGACTCTCCCTCTCAACCCCTTTCTCCAGCCTTCTCACCAAAACCCCTGACACCCGTATTAACCAAGAATCTATCTATCTCTGCCTTAAAAATATCCACTGACTTGGCCTCCACAGATTCACCGCCCTCTGACTAAAGAAATTCCTCCACATCTCCTTCCTAAAGGAACATCCTTTAATTCTGAGGCCGTGCCCTCTGGTCCTAGACCAGGGTTGGGGAACCTGCGGCCTTAAGGCTATTAAGTGCGGCGTTTTGGATGAATCCAAATTTTGTAGAACAAATCCTTTTATTTTTATTAACATGTTTTTGTTCGTCTAATTATTATTTTTATTTTAATCTTAAAATGAACCAAAGAGTAAAAGAAGATTCAACAAAATAATCTTTCCCAACTGACGGCCACAATTAAAACATTAGTAAGTCACGAGGGCTATGTTAACACCTGTTACGCTCATGATTCAGTTCTAATGTGATCCATGTCAATATACGTTAACTTTGACATGCACAGAAAACGCTTTCTTGCTTTTCAACCACTTATTGCTGCGAATCTACGCTCTCCTACCGAACCCAAATCAAGACGCCCTTAAGGTCACAAATGACGGATATCCATCTAGAAGATCGGCTGAAACTGCGTTCCTCCATGTCGCAACCAAATATTCAAACGCTGTCCCACAAAAAGCCATCACAACAAAGTCATTAAAAGGTTAATTAACTTTAGATTTAATTTTTTTTCATTTTCCTGAAGTTAGTACATAGTTAGATTTTTACCAAATAATGTACGTTTTGAAGTATATCTAATTAAGATTTCTTGGATGCGGCCTTGTTAGATTACAGCTAACTTAATGCTGCATTAAAAAATGAAAAGGTTCCCCACCCCTGCCCTAGACTCTCCCACTAGTGGAGACATCCTCTCCACCAAAGATCCTATAGCAAGCATGATCGACCACTCCTTCTAAATGCAACGGGCTGACGTGTAGTACGCAACGGAGCGGAACGTGGGCCTTTTTTTCATCCATTTCAGTAACCCGACCCGACTTGCAGTGTAATCAACGTTGCGGGGGAACAGTTTGTGTTAATAAATTATAATTCTGAAAATGAGGAGAAGACTTTAACCAAATAACTTTTATTTTTACGAGGATGTTTCCGTAACCGGCTTCCGTCTCCGCACTAGTATCTTTGCTCCGCTACGGGATCTTCGGTGCGGAGACGGAAGCCGGTTACGGAAATGGGGCCGAAAATTACCCATGAATCTGCCCATGACCGTACTACGTCTTTTTGGTCGAGTGGACCATCTCGCTCGCTGTAGGATCTTTGGTCTCCACATCTACTCTATCCAGGCCTTGATTGAAACACCATACATAAACCTCTGCTTGTGTCCTGTCTGTTTGTCCATTTTCTGTGTTCCCGTGTTGATCCTAAGCTGTATACAGTGGGAGGGTGTGAAGGGCCTGTCTCACTTGCCGATTTTTTTCGGCAACTGCCGGCTACATTGACCGACGTTACAGGTCACCGAAGAATTTGCGGTGTGACGACGGATTGACCCGCGGCGTTTTTTCAAGTGTCGCAACATTATTTTAATCGCCGCTGGATTTTGAAATGTTCAAAGTCTTTAGGCGACACTAATATGACGCTGGTCGTTGCCGTAAAAAACGGCAAGTAGGACAGGCCCTTGACTGGCTGCCATATAGTGGTATCCATATAGAGTTTATATACTATGTAGTTATGCTGCCGATACCACCAATTATATTGTTTCTTAACAGGTTGTATGCAGACATTATCGGAACTTTACTATCCCTAACCAACTGGCTGGCTTATGTCGGTATCTGAGAAGTGCGGAGAAATGTGAAGAGTATGTGAACACTTGCCCCAATGAAGAGGAAATTAAACTGGCATATAAACACGTTGTTAAAACATTGGTATAGATTTGGTTTCCAGGTGGGTCAGAGATTAACTCCTATCATGGGCCTCGTTTATGCTGAGAATTAGAAGTATCCAGCTTTAAAGTTACGCAGCGTTCTTAATTACCACTCTCACAGCACAAACTGGACATCAATTCTAAAAATGGCACCGCGGCCTGTTAGAAATCCAGGTCCCCAGGGAGACTCCTAGTTGGAGAGTGTTGGAAGGAACTGCAGGTGCCCGTTTTACACCGAAGATAGACGCAAAATGCTGGAGTAACTCAGCGGGACAGGCAGCATCTCTGGAGAGAAGGAATGGGTGACGTTTCTGGTCGCCTACTCCAGACTGCTTAAGACTGAAGAAGGGTCTCGACCTGAAACGTCACCCATTCCTTCTCTCCAGAGATGCTGCCCGTCCCGCTGAGTTACTCCAGCTTTTAGCGTCTACCTTGTTAGAGAAACTATGCTGTAATAATGCAATCTCTAATCGTACAATCTCGTGGGTGAGGGGGCTGGAAGTGAAAGGCTGTGGTAAAACATGCCGTTCCTCTCAACTCCACACAGTACTGCTTTCACAGAATTCTTTGACAAAGTTATCTTTGGATAATTTGGTGTGCTTTTAAGACAAAGTTTCAAATGAACTGAAACTAACTCTGTAGTCTGTACAATAACTTAACGACCCTCTAACTTGATTAATAACTAACTCTCCTTTCCAACAATGTAAAAACAATGATTTTTAAAAACAAAATAATCTAGAATTACACACCTGTGGAAAGTAGAGAGATTCATTAAATGAGAAAATAAGCTTTGAGGGATAAAGAAATCTGTTCTGTTCTGGCGAATCCTGTAAACCGTTAAAACATTCTTGAAGTCTCAGCGATGGATTGGTAGAAATGAACAAAAATTAGGAAAATTGTCTTCACTTTTTAGTTTAGTTTAGAGTTACAGCGTGGAAACAGGCCCATCAGCCCACCGAGTCCGCGCCGACCAGCGATCCCCACGCACTAACACTATCCTACCCACACTAGGGACAATTTACATTTATACCAAGCTGATTATCCTTTAAACCTGTCCGTCTTTGGAGTGTGGACGGATCTCGGAGAAAAACTAAACGGTCACAGGGAGAATGTACAAACTCCGTACAGACAGCACCCGTAGTCGGGATCGAACCGCGTGCCTGGCGATGCAAGTAGTGCAAGGCAGCAACTCTACCCCTGCGCCACTGTGCCACCCGTTAATCAAGGGTAAAATCTGCAATGGGTTTAATCAATAACTACATCTGTTTGAATACCTTGTACTAGATTTCAGACTTCTTGTGCATGCACAAACACATTAAAGCACGATCTGAATTAGGTTAAAGTGAAATATATAACTTATTTAATGAAACCATCCTACCACAACCAGAGAGCGGTCCTGAACTACTATCTACCTCTTTGGTGACCCTCAGACTATCTTTGATCGGACTTTGCTGGCTTTACCGTGCACTAAACGTTATTCCCTTTATCATGTATCTGTACACTGTGAACGGCTCAATTGTAATCATGTATTGTCTTTCTACTGACTGGTTAGCACGCAACAAAAGCTGTTCACTGTACCTCGGTGCACGTGACAATAAACTAAACTAAACAGTTACAAGTACATACAGTCTTACAGCACAGAAACAGACCCTTCAACCCACCCTGTCCATACTGACCATCAGGCACACATATATACTTGAGTTATACCGCAGAGAAACATCCCATCAACTCACCGGTGCCGACCAAATGCTCATTTAAGCTTGCCTCACTTGCCTGTGTTTGACCCGTATCCATCTGAATCTTAGATAGACGCAAAAAAGCTGGAGTAACTACAGGTCAGACAACATCACTGGAGAAAAGGAATGGGTGACGTTTTGGGTCGAGACCCTTCTTCAGACTGAGAGCCAGGGGAGAGGGAAATGAGGGAACCAGATGGTGAAGCAGAGAGATATAGAACAAGTGAACGAAAGGTATGAATAAAAGTAACGATGATAAAGGAAACTGGCCACTAGCTGTGCGCTCGGTGAAAACCAGTTACAGGCAATGAGACTCCGCAAGACAACTTTGAAGCTGAGACAACAACTTGGGTGGGGAAGGACTTAGAGAGACATTAGGTACAGGAGTAGTCCATTCGGCCCTTCGAGCCAGCACCACCATTCAATATGATCATGGCTGATCATCCACGAGAGGATACAAGGGTTACTTGTAGTTAGAGAAATCAATATTCATACCGCTGCGTTGTAAGCTGAATCTTACCTGCTTCATCTACTGCTCCCATTGTGGTTCATAGCCAGAATATTTGCTCCTGATAGAAGTCTGGCTGCCCTTACAGACACATTTCTACAACCCTGTAAGTAACTCTCTGCACTGGAGCTTCCTATCGCTGGTCTTTGATTTAATGTATCGTGTTTACCATAAGTGGTCATAAGTGATAGGAGTAGAATTAGGCCGTTCAGCCCATCAAGTCTACTCCGCCATTCAATCATGGCTGATCTATCTATCCCCCTCCTAACCCCATTCTCCTGCCTTCTCCCCATAACCTCTGACACCTGTACTTATCAAAAATCTATCTATCTCTACCTTAAAAATATTCACCGAGGGCCTCCACAGCCTTCTGTGGCAAAAGATTCCACAGGTTCACCATGCTCTGACTAAAGAAATCTCTCCACATGTCTTTCCTAAAATAATGTCCTTTAATTCTGAGGCTATGATCTCTAGTCCTAGACTCTCCCACTAGTGGAAACATCCTCTCCACATCCACTCTATCCGGGCCTTTCACTATTCTGTATGTTTCAATGAGATTCCCCCTCATTCTTCTAAACTCCAGCGAGTACAGGCCCAGTGCCGACAAACGCTCATTATATGTTAACCCACTCGATCCTGGGATCATTCTTGTAAACCTCCTCTGCACCCTCTCCAGAGCCAGCACATCCTTCCTCAGATATGGGGCCCAAAACTGCTCGCAATAGTCCAAATAGTCCAGTGCCTTTGTAGAGCCTCAGCGTTACATCCCTGTTTTGTATACAAGCCCTCTTGAAATAAATGCTAGCATTGAGTTTGCTTTCTTGCCAAAAATAAGCTGCTTTCAGCATTGAATAGATTCCCACTGCACAATGTATGAGTAAAGTTTGGATCTTAAATTCCTTCGCTGAGCAGTGGCGCAGCGGGTAGAGCCGCTGCCTCACGGCGCCAGAGACCCGGGTTCGACTCTGACCTTGGGTGGAGTTGACACGTCATCCTGTGACCGCGTGGATTTCCTCCGGGTTCTCTGGTTTCCACCCACGTGCCAGGGACGTGCGGAGTTGTCGGTTAATTGTCCCTGTAAATATCTCCAAGTTGCAAGGCAGCAACCTCACTGCTGCGCCACCATGCCACCCCTAACTGCTGCATTAAAAATTCCCTTCCCTTCAATCATAAATGATGTTCAGATTGCTTTGCTTCAGATGATATTCTTTAGATAATTAAATCTGGAACGTTATGTATTTAAGTTACTTTTCCCTATATTTAACGGACTAATGATTTGTATATTATTACTGATGTTAGAGTCGCATGCTTGTAAATAATATCTTGAATAAAAACTATGAATAAACTCCATGACTTTTTCTTTATTTAAGGAAGAACTGCAGATGTTGGAAAAATCGATGGTAGACAAAAATGCTGGAGAAACTCAGCTGGTGAGGCAGCATCTATGGAGCGAAGGAAATAGTTTTTCTTTCTGACTTTTGCTTTGAATATGTTACTGTTCATTAATTGACAGTAGAATATATATTTTGGAAATGGCTGGCAGCTTTTCTCTCCACGTGACACAGCGCTATAGGGAGTTATATTAAAAGGTGGCGCAGCGGTAGAGTTGCTGCCTTACAGCGCCATAGACCTGGGTTTGATCCAGACTACGGGGGCTGTCTGTGTCACCTGTGAGGGTTTTCTCCGGGTGCTCCGGTTTCCTCCCACACTCACCCACCAGGTCCGCGCCGACCAGCGATCCCGCACACTAGCACGACCCTACATGCTAGGGACAATTTACAATTTCACCGAAGCCAACTAGCCTACAAACCTGTATGTCTTTGGAGAGTACACAGAAATGCAGGAGAAACTCAGCGGGTGCAGCTGCATCTATGGAGCGAAGGAAATAGGCAACGTTTCGGGCCAAAACCCTTTGGGTGTCGGCCCGAAACTTGCCTATTTCCTCCAGCAATTTTGTGTACCTTCGATTTTCCAGCATCTGCAGTTCCTTCTTAAACACTTTGTCTTGGGAGAGGCTGCCATTACAGCTGCTGAACAGATGTGGAGAACAACACCCGATCCAGCTGTTCAGCATCGCCCTCTCCAGGACACAAGGTGCAATTTCATCCAAGGCTAACACGTTTGAGCAACTTAAGGGCCGGGCCCACCAGCATGCGCCTGCATGTGGCGAGCGCGATCAAACCGGCAGCGGGGGCCGTGCGGAGGTTGGGTGAGTGGCGCGACGTGGCGCGAAGTTGGAGCGAAGTCCGCGGTAAGTACGCAAGGACAGAGAGGGACACACAGAGAGGGGCACGGAGGCACATATAGAGAGGGTCACGGAGGCACATATAGAGAGGGTCACGGAGGCACCTACAGAGAGTGTCACAGAGGCATGACGTCGAGGCGGTGTGTAATGCGTAGAGGCGGCTGCGGGCCGACAGGCCGTTGCCGCATGGAATTTTTGAACACGGTCAGTTTTTCGGAGCCCCGCGCGATGACGGGACCAGCTCCGCACAATTCCGCACGGCTCCAGCGATCAAAGTGGGACCGGCCCCGCGACGCCGGACGGCTCAAGCGACCACGTTAGGTTGCGCTCACCGCATGGAGTCGCATGCTGGTGGGACAGGCCCTTTACAACCCAGCATTATATCCTGGTGTAACCGCTCTGTCCGCCTAGATCTACCTGACCTCCTGGTTGGAATTTGTGGAATTCCCTGCCACAGAGGGCAGTGGAGGCCAAGTCACTGGATTGATTTAAGAGAGAGTTAGATAGAGCTCTAGGGGCTGGTGGAATCAAGGGATATGGGGAGAAGGCAGGGGGAGAAGGGGACGATCAGCCACGATCACAATGAATGACGGTGCTGGCTCGAAGGGCCAAATGGCCTTCTCCTGCACCTATTTTCTATGTTTCTAAACACTTTAACTCCCTCTCCCATTCCCGCACTGACCTTTCTGTCCTGGGCCTCCTCCATTGTCAGAGTGAGGCCCAGCGCAAATTGGAGGAACAGCATCTCATATTTCACTTGGGCAGCTGACACCCCAGCGGTGTGAACATTGACTTCTCTAACTTCAAGTAGCCCTTGCCTTTCCCCCCTCTCGACGTCCCTCCCCCTTCCCAGTACATCGACCAGTCTGACTGTCCTATTCTGCTTTTTCCTTGAGCCCCATCTCTCTTGATGTCTCATTCTCACACCTTATCCTACCTTATCTCTGTGTCTTCCTCTCAGTCTGAAGAAGGGTCTCGATCAGAAACATCACCCATTCCTTCTCTCCAGAGATGCTGCCAGTCCTGCTGAGTTACTCTAGCATTTTGTGTCTATCTTTGCTTGTAAGAAGATTCAGTGTAAATTCGTGTAAAAGGTACAGAAATGTGAAAACTCACACCTCCAGATTCAGGGACAGTTTCTTCCCAGCTGTTATCAGACACCCAGCATCTGCAGTTCCTTCCTACACAACAAATATATTGCTTCCTGTCTGAAAGCCCCGAGTGACTACAGATGAAGCCGGTGGCGTTTTCTGCAGGTGTGTGAAGTTGCTCGTTATTTTATAACCACTTGCTTGTGGCAATGACACACAGAAATATTGATGTCCACAATTTCTCTTGAACTGTAGCAAACTGTCATTTTTAGGTAATTTTAAGTATTTTCATGATATAAGCTAACAGCTGAATTAACCCATTTGGCCCATCAAGTCTACTCCGCCATTCATTCATGGCTGATCTATCTCTCCCACTCAACCCCATTCTCCTGCCTTCTCCCCATAGCCCCGACACTTGTACTAATCAAGAATCTATCTATCTCCGCCTTAAAAATATCCATTGACTTGGCCTCCATCACCTTCTGTGGCAATGAATTCCTCATATTCACCACCCTCTGACTAAAGAAATTCCTCTTCGTCTACTTCCTAAAGGACCGTCCGTTAATTCTGAGGCTGTGACCTCTGGTCCTAGACTCTCCCACTAGTATTTTGCAAGTATTGTGAACCAATTCATAACATTAAATGTTTTAAACTACAGAGTTCAAGGGAGATATGTGGGGTTAGATGTTTACATCAAGGGCCTGTCATACTTGGGCGATTGTTTCGGTGACTTGGCCTCACCACGACCATACAGGCGACATGTCGCGGGGTGAATGAAGCTTGTATGGTCGTGAGTAGTCGCCTAAAGAGTTGTACCTTGTTCTGGTCGCTGTTGGATTTTCAACATGTTGGACCTGCTGCGTCTACGACGAATGCTGGCAGTCGCCAAAAAAAATCGCCTAAGTCCTTTAGTCATCCCCTCATCCCATTCTCTGGTCTCCTCCATTTATCATGCCATAAGTTGTTCCCCTACTACTCTTCCTAACCCTCACCGACTCCTGTCCCCCCCCCCACCCCACTTCTCGACCACCCCTTCACCCGATACCAGCCATCTTATACTCTTCCTGAAACATAGCTCACACTCTTGTGTGAATCTTTCTCGACATTTACCCAAATGCATCGTGTAAAAACAATAGGTTTAATTTTAAATTAATTAAAAATTCCTTATAAAACCCTTACATTTGTAAACACAATCATTTTAGTTTTAAATTAATTTAAAATTCCGTATAAAATAATACTGTTAACGATGCAAAATCATGATCATCACATGGGATTAAAAAAATAAGTTCCGATATAGCACACTTCATCATGAAAGATAGACACAAAGTGCTGGAGTAACTCAATGGGACAGGCAGCATCTCTGGAGAGAAGGAATGGGTGACGTTTTGGGTCAAGACCTTTCTTCAATCTCTTATAGAGCTGATCTCTATCAGGTGATATTATAGAGGTATATAAATTCATTAGAGGAATAGATCGAGTGGACGCACAGAGTCTCTTGCCCAGAGTAGGGGAATCGAGGACCAGAGGACATTGGTTTAAGGTGAAGGGGAAAAGATTTAATAGGAACCTGAAGGATAACTTTTTCACACAATGGTGGTGGGTGCATGGAACGAGCTGCTGGAGGAGGTAGTTGAGGCTGGGACTATCACAATGTTTAAGAAACAATTAGACAGATACAGGTTTAGAGGGCTATGGGCCAAATGAAAGCAGGTGGGACTAGTGTAGCTGGGACATGTTGTTCGGTGCGGGCAAGTTGGGCCGAAGGGCCTGTTCTTTACTCTGCATCACTCTTTGACCCGTTGAATTACTCAAACATTTTGTGTCTATGTTTGTTGTAAACCAGTATCTGCAGTTCCTTCCATCATACTTCATCCAATTCATTTTGCTGACTGTTGTTATCAGGGTTGTTGTCTTCGAAGCTCACTCCAGTGGGAGCCTTGGTTCTGAAGAAAAGAGAAGTGATGGTTTGTATCCATTACACAGAGGGTTCAACACTGGATCAGCCCAGGCCAGCAATGGCGTCGCCTACTTGATCTCGAGTCAAATTCCACAGGTTAACGCCCCCTCCCCTGGATCTCTGCCCTAGATCTCACAGACCCAGATCCAGTCCTGGTCTTAAATACTTTCTTTAGTTTCACTTTAGTTTTAGTTTAGAGATACAGCACGGAAACAGGCCCTTCGGCCCACCGAGTCTGCGCCGACCAGCGATCCCCGCACACTAACACCATCCTACACACACTGGGGACAACTTGCACTTACACCAAGCCAATTAACCTACAAACCTGCACGTCTTTGGAGTGTGGGAGGGAACCAGAGATCTCAGAGAAAACCCACGCGTGTCATGTGGATAACGTACAAACTCCGTACAGACAGCACCCGTAGTTAGAATCGAACCCGGGCCTCTGGCGCTGTGAGGCAGCAACTCTACCGCTGCGCCACCGTGCCACCCTGGAACTACTGGGATAACTATGGCAAGATCCGTCGCGCTCGAAGACAAAGTGAACCATTTACCTCTTCCGACCTGGATTTATCAGCGACTCTCCTGCAAGTCTCTTCCTGGCCACGGGAGAAGATCTAGGATCATTACTCTTCATCTTGGAATCAAAGTCCACTAAGAAGCAGAGAAGGAGACTATGAACGCAGGAAAGGCACGAGGCGAGTGATGTGTGTGCAGATCGTTCATAAGGTCATAAGTGATAGGAGCAGAATTAGGCCATTCGGCCCATCAAGTCTCCTCCGCCATTCAAATGTGGCTGATCTATCTCTCCCTCCTAACCCCATTCTCCTGCATTCTCCCCATAACCCCCGACACCCGTACTAATCAAGAATCTATCTATCTCTGCCTTAAAAATATCCACTGACTTGGCCTCCACGCCCTTCTGTCCCAAAGAATTCCGCAGATTCACCACCCTCTGACTAATGTCCGATCAAAGACAGTCCCAATGTGGGTCTCCAATGAGGTAGATAGTAGTTCAGGACCGCTCTCTAGTTGTTGGTAGGATAGAAACATAGAAACATAGAAAAATAGGTGCAGGAGTAGGCCATTCGGCCCTTCGAGCCTGCACCGCCATTCAATGTGATCATGGCTGATCATCCAACTCGGTATCCCGTACCTGCCTTCTCTCCATACCCCCTGATCCCTTTAGCCACAAGGGCCACATCTAACGCCCTCTTAAATATAGCCAATGAACTGGCCTCAACTATCTTCTGTGGCAGAGAATTCCAGAGACTCACCACTCTCTGTGTAAAGAATGGTTTCCTCATCTCGGTCCTAAAGGAATTCCCCCTTATCCTTAGACTGTGACCCCTTGTTCTGGACTCCCCCAACATCGGGAACAATCTTCCTGCATCTAGCTTGTCCAACCCCTTAAGCATAGTTTAACCGCTGGGAAGAATCTGTCCCTGGCTCTGGAGGTGTGCGTATTCGCACTTCTGTACCTGTTGCCCGAAGGGAGAGGGGAGAAGAGGGAGTGGCCACCATGATGGTGGAGGTACGCCAACCATGACGTATCTGACCTGCTTGGAACAGTCTGTGTGCGAAGGGCATCCTCTTCCCCGGGCTGGAGGTATCGGCTTCTTCCATCGCTGGAGAGATAAAAGCAGAGATTTGTAAATTCCACCTCATCCCCGCTCTCATCTCATTTATCCACCCTGTATCTCTCCAGTCAACTCAACCAAAGGCACTAAACCAAGGGTAGGTGGCACTTTATATTCATCACTCGAGCTGCATAACAGCGCATGCAAACCAATCCCTTCTAATGACTTCACAGTTGATTTACAGAGTCTTGCTGAAATCTAATGCCTGTCCCGCTGAGTTACTCCAGCATTTTGTGTCTATCTTCATCCTCGAGGTCCAGAGGACATAGGTATAAGGTGAGGGGGGAAAGATTTATTAGGAACCTGAGGGTATTTTTATCATCCAAAGAATGGTGGGTGTACGGAACGAGCTGCCGCAGCAGAGAGTTTAGTTTAGTTGAGTTCAGAGATAAAGTGCGGAAAAAGGCCCTTCGGCCCACCGAGTCCACGCTGACCAGCGATCCCTGCACACTAACACTACCCTACATACACTAGGGTCAACTTACATTTATACCAAACCAATTAACCTACAAACCTGCACGTCTTTTGCGTGTGGGAGGAAACCGAAGATTTCTGAGAAAAACCCACGCAGGTCACGGGGAGAACGTACAAACTCCGTACAGACAGCACCCGTAGTCGGGATGGAACCTGGGTCTCTGGCGCTGTGAGGCAGCAACTCTACTGAGGCTGGGACTATCCCAACGTTTATAAAACAGTTAGACAGGTACAGGGATAGGACAGGTTTGGGGGGATATGGGGCAAACGCGGGCAGGTGGGACTAGTGAAGTTGGTTGGTGTGGGCAAGTTGGGCTGAAGAGCCCGTTTCCATGCCGTATAAACTCACTTAAACTAAACTCAAGGTATACTTAGCTTAAACTCACCTCAAACTAACCGGCTGCCCACACCTCCTCCCGCCCGCCCGCCCATGGGCAGAGGTCCTGGGGGGGACAGGGGGGACACGTCCACCCATGCTTTGAGAGTAGGGGGACAATCCCCCACACTTTATCAACGCTTTCTAAGGACTGAATCGGCCCGTTCGCGGGGCCTTTCACCGCCCGGCGCGGCTTGAAATCAAACCGCTGCATCGAGGCGATCGAGGCTCCCGATGTTGAAGCCCCCGCCGGCTGATGAAAGTCCCCGTGAACGGGCCGATTCACGCCCCACGATTCGGGGCGGACGAAGCTGCTGTTGCTGGAGTTCGGAGTTTGTCACCAACCAGGTCAGCTCCCGATGTTACCATCCACAGGGCACACGGTGGAAGGCTCGTGTATGTGTGCGCATGCGTGCGCGCAGCCGCCAAGAAACTGCGTCCCCCCCATGTTTTGATAGCGATTTCCGTGCCTGAGCTGCCCGCCCGTCTCGCCTTCCTACCTGTCACCTGCTTCTCCAGGTGGTGGACATGATCCACCAGGTGAAAGACCACAGACCGGAGCTCCACCTTGGCCTCTGCCACGGGCAGCTTGTACAGGTCAAAGGCCAGGCCCAGGACGTCCTGGCTCAGTTTGAGAATCATAGTGTTATCCAGAACCGTGAGGCTGACGGCATCCTTGTGGAACGCCTCCCTGTGGAGAAGGAAGGAAGGGACAGTGTTAGCGCAATGGGATTTGCAACATCAAACTCGCATCTGCCCAGGACGGAAGGCTTGATCGGAAACCCGCCCCAATGTCCGCAGGAGGTGTCCCCGGGACACAAAGATGGCCGGGACAGGAGAGGAGAGGAGAGTGACGTCGGTTGGCGGGAATTTGAATAATGGCATCAAAAACGGCAGCGCCCACATGTGTGATATATGCAGAAAGAACTTCACCATGCGGTTGCATGTGTGACAACTTCACACAGATACTATTTGAGTCCAAGCCACAAGTTTTATGATTTAGCATAAGGGATAATGTGGAATTATAGAGTCTTCCAGTGTGGAAACAGGCCCTTCGGCCCAACTTGCCCACACCATTGCCCACTTCTATGCTGAACTGGGTTACTGACGAAAATACCTGGCAGAGTCATTTGAGAAAGTCTGGAACTAACTTCATGTGAAGAGAAGCAGATTTAGTTCTGGGATCTTGCACTCCCCGACTTGCGTAAGGGTTACGTTCTGTAAACCTTTGCGTCAGTCAGATTTTACGTAAATCGGTATCACACTGTCCCAAAATGATCCGAGGAATGAGTGGGTTAACATATGATGAGCGTTTGACGGCGCTGGGCCTGGACTCGCTGGAGTTTAGAAGGATGAAGGGTGACCTCATTTAAATTTGCCGAATAGTGAAAGGCATGTATAGAGTGGATGTGGAGAGGATGTTTCCACTAGTGGGAGAGTCTAGGACTAGAGGTCACAGCCTCAGAATTAAAGGACGTTTTTTGGAGGAATTTCTTTAGTCAGAGGGTGGTGAATCTGTGGAATTTATTGCCACAGACAGCTGTGGAGGCCACGTCAGTGGGTATTTTTAAGGCACAGATTGACAGATTCTATGTGTCAGGGGTTATGGGTTTAGGAAGGATAAGAGAAGGAATTTCTTTAGTTAGAGGGTGGTGAATCTGTGGAATTCATTGCCACGACGGCTGTGGAGGCCAAGTCTTTGGATATTTATAAGGCAGAGCTTGATTAGTTCAGGCATCAGGGCTTACAGAGTCATAGAGTGATACAGCGTGGAAACAGGCCCTTTGGCCCAACTTGCCCACACCGGCCAACATGTCCCATCTACACTAGTCCCACCTGGCTATGTCCCATAAAACTCCAAACATGTCCCATTCATTTAAATGTTATGGGGTGAAGGCAGGAGAATGGGGGTGAGAGGGAGAGATAGATCAGCCATGATTGAATGGTGGAGTTGACTTGATGGGCCTAATTTAGGTCACTGAACTTATGAACTTTCTGAGAAAGTCTTCATTCGATTTTTCCTATTGGAGCTATGGGTACGCACTTGGTCCTGGTATGGTATTCTTCAGAATCTTTCATCCCATGCATAACTTTCTGTTGAACAAAAGGAAAATTAATGTTACTGGACTTTTGGAAAAGTACAACACTTGGTTCAATAGTCGGACCACTAGAGTTGGACAACAGGACACATTTATGTGCAGGAAGGAACTGCAGATGCTGGTTTACACCAAAGATAGACACAAAGCGCTGGAGTAACTCAGCATTTCAGGCAGCATCCCGGGAGAAAAAGGTTGGGTGACGTTTCAGACCAGAAATCTCACCCATCCTTTTTCTCCCGAGATACGGCCCGAACTGCTTTAGTTTAGTTTAGGTTAGAAACATAGAAAATCGGTGCAGGAGTAGGCCATTCGGCCCTTCGAGCCTGCACCACCATTCAATATGATCATGGCTGATCATCCAACTCAGTATCCCATACCTGCCTTCTCCGCATACCCCCTGATCCCTTTAGCCACAAGGGCCACATCTAACTCCCTCTTAAACATAGCCAATGAACTGGCCTCAACTACCTTCTGTGGCAGAGAATTCCACAGATTCACCACTCTCTGTGTGAAAAATGTTTTTCTCATCTCGGTCCTAAAAGACTTCCCCCTTATCCTTAAACTGTGACCCCTTGTCCTGGACTTCCCCAACATCGGGAACAATCTTCCTGCATCCAGCCTGTCCAGCATCTTAAGAATTTTGTAAGTTTCTATAAGATCCCCCCTCAATCTTCTAAATTCAAGCGAGTACAAGCCGAGTCTATCCAGTCTTTCCTCATATGAAAGTCCTGACATCGCAGGAATCAGTCTGGTGAACCTTCTCTGTACTCCCTCTATGGCAAGAATGTCCTTCCTCATATTGGAGACCAAAACTGTACGCAATACTCCAGGTGTGGTCTCACTAAGACCTTGTACAACTGCAGTAGAACCTCCCTGCTCTTGTACTCAAATCCTTTTGCTATGAATGCCAACATACCATTCGCTTTCTTCACTGCCTGCTGCACCTGTGTGCCTACTTTCAATGACTGGTGTACCATGACACCCAGGTCTCGTTGCATCTCCCCTGTTCCTAATAGGCCACCAATCAGATAATAGTCTACTTTCCTGTTTTTGCCACCAAAGTGGATAACCTCACATTTATCCACATTATACTGCGGTTAGAGAAACAGCATGGAAACAGACCCTTCGGCCCAGGTTTCTGGTGCTGTAAGGCAGCAACTCTACCAGAGGAGTAACTCTCAGTCAACATACAGCACCTCTTCAACTCTTCAAATCCTGTAATTTTGAGACTGTCCTGATCGATGATGCCTTTAGCTTAACCAACGTGTCGAAACAACATAAAGGTCTGAAGAAGTCTGAAAGTCTGAGGGCGGCACGGTGGCGCAGCGGTAGAGTTGCTGCCTCACAGCGCCAGAGACCCGGGTTCGATCCTGACTACGGGCACTGTCTGTACGGAGTTTGTACGTTCTCCCCGTGACCTGGGTGGGTTTTCTCTGAGATCTCCAGTTTCCTCCCACACTCCAAAGACGTGCAGGTTTGTAGGTCAATTTGCTTGGTATAATTGTAAATTGTCCCTAGTGTGCGTAGGATAGTGTTATTGTGCGGGGATCGCTGGGTGGCGCATACTCGATGGGCCGAAGGGCCTGTTTCCGCACTGTATCTCTAAACTAAAGATGCTGTTTGTCCCACTGATTTACTCCAACATTTTGCCATAAGGGATAGGATAAGGAGGCCATTCGGCCCATCACATCTACTCCGCCATTCAATCATGGCAGATCTATCTGTCCCTCCTAACCCCATTCTCCTGCCTTCTCCCCAGGACCTCTGACCCATAATAATCAATAATCTATCCACTGACTTGGCCTCCACAGCCGTCTGTGACAAATAATTCCACAGATTCACCTCCCTCTGGTTAAAGAAATTTATGTTCATCGCCTTCCTAAAAGAACATCCTTTAATTCTGAGGCTACGACCTCTAGTTCTAGACTCTCCCACTAGCGGAAACATCCTCTCCACATCCACTCTATCCAAGCCCTTATACCATTTCAATGAGGTCCCCCCTCATCGTCTAAACTCCAGCGAGTACAGGCCCAGTGCTGACAAACGCTCATCATAGGTTAACCCACTCATTCCTGGGACTATTCTTGTAAACCTCCTCTGGACCCTCTCCAGAGCCGGCACATCCTTCCTCAAGTATGGTGCCCAAAATTGCTCACAATCCTGTGTCTATCTTCGGTGTAAACCAGTATCTGCAGTTCCTTCCTGCACATTTCCTAAGCATGAATCGATGACCTGTGCTGGTCCTGTTACTTACGTGCTCCTCCAGCTTCTGTTGACTGAACGCTGTGCTCCAGACATCCGCAATATTAGTGACACTGAGAAGGAAAGATGTATGTGTGGTCAATACCTCATCTCACAGAGTTACTCAGGTCGGACTCGGTGGGCTGAAGGGCCTGTTTCCGCGCTCTATCTCTACAGTCTAAACTCTAAAGACTTCCGTGGTCGTCATAAGTTCTAGGAGCAGAATTTGCATAACTGCATAACACAGTTAGAAAGAAGTAAGTCCATGGTAGCGCAGAAGGTGCAGAAGTTCCTACACAATAAATCTACAGTAATGGCCTCAAATATTTTGTTGGTTTGCATGTTTGATCCGTGGTGTTTTATCATTAATGTTTTATTATTATTAATGTTTAGTGTTTTCTGAGTCATTCTTAACTGTCACTGTATGTCATGTTGTTACTTGTGGGCGGAGCACCGAGGCAAATTCCTTGTATGTGAATACTTGGCCAATAAACTTACTTACTTAAATAGGGTTGTAAGATCAGAGTGATCACATTGAATGGCGGTGCTGGCTCGAAGGGCCGAATGGACTACTCTTGCACCTATTGTCTAGAATCTTGAACAATGCCAACTTTTGCTGGTGGATATACTTTGTAAATTACTAACAGAAAAAGTTCATGTGCATTAGTGATGGGAGCAGAATTAGGCCATTCAGCCCATCGAGACTACTCCGCCATTCAGTCAAGTTCCCTGTCAACCCCATTCCCCTGCCTTCCACCCCAAACCTCTTACCAGAGATCGAAGGCACGTGGACTAACGCGGGTGTAACAGAAGTATCTGTGGTTGTTCTGGGGGTGTCTGTGGATGTGAAGAGATCGGACGGAGGCAGGGAGCTCCTGGTTGTCCATCTTCCAGCTGCTGTACCTGCAGACATGCCAGAGGACAGGAGCGTCAAACTGTAGCAGCAACACAACGGCGAGTCCTCCAATAGAGCAGAACCGTGAATGGATGAGCGATACCGTATTGTCAAGTGTACCGAGGTTTGTGTTCCGTGCTATCCAGTCAGCAGGAAGACTATACACTCTATAACATGGATAGGTGACACTTCAGGTCGGGATCCCGGGGAAGGGAAGGGAGAAATATATATTCAGTCGTTGCCGTAAACACTGTATACGTGAATTCTGCAGCAACTAATGATAAGATGCAGCCAGACACACAAAGTGCTGGAGTAACTCAGTGGGACAGGCAGCGTCTCTGGAGAGAAGGAATGGGTGACATTGCGGGTCGGGACCTTTCTTCAGACTGGTGGAGAATGCAGGACAAACACTACACAGGGACATTCTACACCAAGTGTTTCTAAAAAGGAGGCTGGTCTCACCTGTTCAGTTGTTCGGTCAGTTTTCCCGTGTCTTGGCCGCCTGTCGCCGCTCCCCACAACCTGCCCAGCGAGCTGTCAAAACCAAAGATGCTCCCTCGCAGGTCAAGGAGGAAGCAAAAAAGCCCAGGGAGGAAATAATGGGAACGGCAGTAGTTTGCTGCATAGCTCCATCTGCTGCATTGGGAGTATTGCAGACATGAGCCTTTCACCAATGCAGCGAGACTGAGAGACGCGTTAAAATGCTGGAGTAACTCAGCGGGACAGGCAGCATCTCTGGAGAGAAGGAACGGGCGAGGTCTCGGGTCGAGACCCTTCTTCAGACTGGATATCTTCTCGAGTACACAAATGATACACAACTGATTTTCCAGCATCTACAGTTCCTTCTTTAACACTGAATATCATTCTCTGTATTTATATTTGATGGTAAAACGCGCCGCTAGGAAGGTGCAGACACTGAGGAAGGGTCTCGACCCAATTCCTTCTCTCCGGAGATGCTGCCTGGCCCGCCTGAGTTACTCCAGCTTTTCGTGGCTTATCAACTAACTTGGAGACTTGCCCTTTTAAGTTGGGGGCGGTCGGTCCCCACCTCTCCTCCCAGCGTATCTGAGGCTGATTGGGTTTCCAGGAGCCATGTATCAGCGTGGAAGCGACAGGAGGGTGAGATGGGGGCGGTGTGGGTTGGCAGAGTAACACACACACACACACACACACACACGGGCGCTGGGCATTGCCGAGCCTGCTCTGCTCTGGTCCCCGGGAGCTGTGGTTAGAGGTTGCTGGCTGGGATGTGGCACTGTGGCAGCAGCAGCAGCAGTGGTGGTGGTGGTGGTGGTGGTGGTGGTGGTGACACGGGCGGGAGCGGCTCCATTTCACTGCTGCTCTCCGCTGGTCCGCCGCAGGTCGTGGCCACGGTGGAGTCCCTGGTCCTGGCCTTACAGCGGGACAAGGAGAAGCTGGTCCAATCCCTCCTGGAGGACCCCAGCAGTCGACAGCTCCTACCCCTCCTCTGCCGCTTCCTCGCCTCCGGAGAGACTCGGTAAGTCCAGCTGCTAGTGAGTAGGAAGGAACTAGCTCGAAGGGCCGAATGGCCTCCTCCTCCACCTATTGTCTATTATCTAACTGTACACCTAGAATGATGAACTGCACGTACTGGTTTACGTCCTAGATAGAGGCACAAAATCAGATTCACAGCTTCAGCCCAACTTGCCCACACTGAGCAACATACCTCAGCTACACTAGTCCCACCTGCCTGAGTTTGGTCCAGGGTACACAGAAGGCTGGAGAAACTCAGCGGGTGCAGCAGCGAAGGAGATAGGGAACGTTTTGGGCCGAAACCCTTATTCAGACTGTGAGTTTGGTCCATATCCCTCCAAACCTGTCCTGTCCATGTACCTGTCTGATGGAGAAATGCTGATGTATTTCAGAAACTAGAACCTACAAAGCTGTTTCCAGTTCAGTTCAGTTGCAGTTCAGTTTATTGTCACGTGTACTGAGGTACAGCGAAAAGCTTTTTGTTGCGTGCTAACCAGTCAGCGGAAAGGCAATACATGATTACAATCAATCCATTTACAGTGCACAGATACATGTTAAGGGGATAATGTTTAGTGCAAGGTGAAGCCAGCAAAGTCCATGTCAAGGATAGTCCAAGGGTCACCAACGAGGAAGATAGTAGTTCAGGACCGCTCTCTAGTTGTGGTAGGATGATTCAGTTAGAAATATAGAAAATAGATGCGGGAGTAGGCCATTCGGCCCATCGAGCCAGCCGCAACATCTCCATATAAACATATGTCCTCTGGTTCATGGCTGATCATCCAGAATCAGTGCCCGGTTCCTGCTTTCTCCCCATATCCCTTGGTTCCGTTAGCCCCAAGAGCTAAATCTAACTCTCTAGAAAACATCCAGTGAATTGGCCTCCACTGCCTTCTGTGGCAGAGAATTCCACAGATTTACAATTCTTTGGGTGAAAAAGTTTTTCCTCATCTCCGTCCATAATGTCTTGCCCCTTATTCATGAAGTGAGACCCCTGGTTCTGGACTCCCCCAACATGGGTAATATTTTTCCTGCATCTAGCCTGTCCAATCCCTTTCAAATGTTATATGTTTCTATAACATCCCCTCTCATCCTTCAAACGCAGTTGCGTGCTTTTGTAAACTTTGGCCAGAGCTTGACTCCTTTCACTTGTGTGAGTTGCCCAGCTTTGCTGTGCTATGCAGCCAAACATTATTTAAGTCTGATATCCGCCATTGTGCGCTGGTGACAGGGTGATAAGTCAGCATTTGTGTAGTGACATGGAACTATTCACATGCCTGCCAGGGCTGTGTGATGAACGTCAGTTTGCACAATTCCTGTGAATGAATGGCTGGGACCCTGTTCAACATTATCTAGGCTTGCCAATTGCACTTTGCATTTACACCAGCTAATGACTTACTTCGTGACAACTGGGTCAAGTGAAAACACACTTTGTAAGAAAGAAAACAAAAGTCATACTTCGCTTAGAAGCGGACGATCCTTTGAATATTCAGAGGTAGACAAAAATGCTGGAGAAACTCCTCAGCGGGTGAGGCAGCATCTATGGAACTAAGGAATAGGTGACGTTTCGGGTCTCGATTCCTTCGCTCCATAGATGCTGCATCACCCGCTGAGGAGTTTCTCCAGCATTTTTGATTTTACCAGCATCTGCAGTTCTTTCTTCAACACTTTGAATATTCAGGGTTGATTTCGACATTTGTAATTCTTAGAGTCATACATCGTGGAAACAGGCCCTTCGGCCCAACTGGTCCATGCTGACCAACATGCCCCAGCTAAACTAGTCCCACCTGCCAGCGTTTGGAACCGTATCCTTCAAAGGTGACGGGGAGAAGGCAGGAGAATGGGGTTGAGAGGGAACGATAGACCAGCCATGATTGGTGAAGTAGACTTGTTGGGCCGAATGGCTTGCTCCTATGACTTATGAAACTTTCCGATCAATGTGGCTGTCCAAATGTCTTTTAATTTTTATGATCATCCCTGTCTCAACAACCTCCTCCGGCAGCTCGTTCCATACACCCACCAACCACCCTTTGTGTGAAAACGTTACCCCTCAGATTCCTATTAAACATTTCCCTCCTCACCTTCAACCTAGTTCCTCTGGTTCTCGATTCCCCTACTCTGGGCAAGAGACTCTGTGCATCTACCAGATCTATTCCTCCCATGATTTTGTACGCCTCTATAAGATCACCCCTCATCCTCCTGCGCTCCATGGAATAGAGTCCCAGCCTACTCAACATCTCTATACAAACGTATGTCCTCTGGTTTCTTGTTTAAGAAGGAACTGCAGATGCTGGAAAATCGAAGGTAGACAAAGATGCTGGAGAAACTCAGCGGGTGAGGCAGCATCTATGGAGTGAAGGGATTGGTGACGTTTCGGGTCGAGACCCTTCTTCAGACTCTGGTTCTTGTTGCCTTTTGCCACTGAAGAAGGGTGTTGACCCAAAACGTCCCCTATTCCTTCTCTCCAGAGATGCTGTCTGACCCGCTGAGTTACTCCAGCTTTATGCGTCTGCTTCAGAATACGTTGCCCTGTTTGCAGTTTTGCTTGGATGTAGATACTTTTGTCTCCTGATCGTTACGACTTGTACTGTGTTATTTACGGTCAGCTTGAGTTGATTTATGCTTTGTGTGTGCTTCTCTTTGACCTTTCCTGGATAATTAAGTTGACATCTATGAAAGAGAGTGCTCTTAGAACAAGATAGAGATTCCCTTTGTTCAACAACGGTCTTTGCGGCGCAGTGTTTGTTCAACAAGGTACTGGGCGGCACGGTGGCGCAGCGGTAGAGTTGCTGCCTCATAGTGCTAGAGACCCAGGTTCGATCCTGACTACGGGTGCTGTCTGTACAGAGTTTGATGATGGAATGACAGAGTGGACTCGATGGGCCGAATAGCCTAATTCTACTCCTTGTATTCAAATCCTACTATAACTTGTAAATTCAGAAGGTAGTCTATAATTTGTAATCGGAGCTGATAATTAGCATTCTACACTGAGTATATGGCAGAGTGAACCATTTCATTTTGAAATTAGTTCTGCCATTGCAACTGGTGATTAGGGGCGTCATGCTGAGGTTCACTAAATGGCTGTTTTGTCCATTATTATTATTATTATTGTGCATTGTTACATGCCATTATTGTAAAGGGGAGATTTGGCCCAACAAGATATCTATTTCAGCGGGACATAAAAAGACACAGAGTGCTGGAGTAACTCAGCAGGTCAGGCAGCATCTCCAGGGAACATGGACAGATGATGTTTCAGGTTAGGGCACAAGTCTGAAGAAGAGTTGTGACCTTTCAGAATAAGGGGCAGGCCACTTTAGGACTGAGATGAGGAAATACATTTTCACCCAGAGAGTTGTGAATCTGTGGAATTCTCTGCCACAGAAGGCAGTGGAGGCCAATTCACTGGATGTTTTCAAGAGAGAGTTAGATTTAGCTCTTAGGGCAAATGGAATCAAGGGATATGGGTGAAAAAGCTGGAATGGGGATACTGATTTTGGATGATCAGCCAAAATCACATTGAATGGCTTGAAGGGCTGAATGGCCTTCTCCTGCACCTATTTTCCATGTTTCTTTGTTTCTATCCATGTTCTCCAGAGACGCTGCCTGACCCGCTGAATTACTCCAGCACTCTGTGAATTGTCCCTAGTGTGTGTAGGATAGTGCTAGCGTATGGGGTGATTGCTGGCCGACACGGGCCTGGTGGGCCGAAGGGCCTGTTTCCATACTGTATCTCTAAATGCTAAAGTTTGCAGATTCCAAGATGGATTCGGTTCTTTCTATCCATAATCTGGCTGATGTAATAGTTACCAGAAATAAATATATTAATTCTGTAAAACTGGAACGAGGTGAAGGGCAGGGGAAGAGGAGCAGGGTGGCACGGTAACTAGTTTTAATGGAATGGTTAATAATATTTTAATCACTATTAACATAACTCCAACCGCATCTTAATTGCAATAGATACAAATAGTCAGTGGGCCAGGGGGGCTTCCGTGCCCCCCCCCATGATCCTACTTTGTGGGTGTCATTTTGTTCATTGTTATCTCTTCTGTCGGGAAAATGATGTTCCCAAGAAAAAAACTAATTTGGGCTATGTTTTTTAACCCCTTATTTCAATCTATATCAAAATTGTGTTTTTTAGACTATTTGGACTATTTTTGGACGTTTTTTAACCATTATTTCAATATATGTCAAAATTGTGGGGGGTTTTTTCACACTTTGCCCTCTTTCTTGTGGTCTGTGAATTTGGTACTTGCAATTGAGTCTGTTTCTTAGTAAAGATACATAAAACATCCACTAAATTAGGACCGTATCATCTTCAACTCTATGAAAATTACCTAGCTCTGCCAGAGGTTTCACAAATTTGTCACGCTGTTGCATCCGTTTGATTGGCTTGACTTTGCCGATTCCTTCGAAGGCACTTGTTGAGTCACAGCCTGAGAACGCATGCAGTCCAAGTCATGCTGAGCAGTATTCTGAGGAGGGTTACACAAAAAGCTGGAGAAACTCAGCGGGTGCAGCAGCATCTAAGGAGCGAAGGAGATAGGCGACGTTTCGGGTCGAGACCCTTCTTCAGGCTGGTTAGGGATCAGGGAAACGAGAGATATAGTCGGTGATGTGGAGAGATAAAGAACAATGAATGAAAGATATGCAAAAAAGTATCGATGATAAAGGAAACAGGCCGTTGTAAGCTGTTTGTAGTGTGAAAATGAGAAGCTAGTGCGACTTGGGTGGGGGGGAGATCGAGAGAGAAGGAATGCCAGGGCCCGAGGGCTGAGGGAGAGGTGGGAAGGGGAGGAGGCAGCCTGGGTTAACAGAATTGAGAAAATTCAATGTTTAAGCCCAGAGGATGCAGACTCCCCAAGTGGAATATGAGGTGCTGTTCCTCCAACTTGCGGTGTTGCTCACTCTGGCTGTGGAGGATGCCCAGGACCGAGAGGTCGGATACGGAATGGGAGGGGGAGTTGAAGTGCTGAGCCACCAGGAGGTCGGGTTGGTTATTGCGGACCGAGCGGAGGTGTTCGGCGAAACGATGGCCAAGCCTCCGCTTGGTCTCACCGATATAGATCAACTGGCATCTGGAGCAACGGATGCAGTAGATGAGGTTGGAGGAGGTGCAGGTGAACCTCTGTCGGACTTGGAAGGACTGCTTGGGTCCCTGAAAAGAGTGGAGGGGGGAGGTGAAGGGACAAGTGTAGTATCCTGAGGAGGGCTGCTTTGCAAAATGGGTGACATCTATTAGCCTTTGCCTGTCAAAGAACACTGTGGTGTATTGAATGCCGTTTTGCATAGTGAATCAATATGAAAATTATATCGCTCTTGGCTTTTGACTTGTACGTGGTCATATCCTTGCTTTTTGCCATCGTTGCAGTAGAGGATGATTCGCCAGTCTGTTTCTTCTTGGTTTGACTTCAGGGATTGAATCTCAGAGTGTGGTGTCTCTTTCCCATTCTGAGAAGTGTGGCCTCTCCTTCCTTAATGAAGATCACCTTCCTTCCATGTAGCCTCTTTGCCATGCCATGCTCACTCCACACTTCAAGGAGAAGTTCAATGAGCTGTTTCTTGTTCCCATCATTGGTCAAGAACCGCTTCCAATCTCTTGGTATTTTGGTCTTTCTTCCTTTGATTATTCTCTTCTCTGCACACCCATGCCATGTCCATTCACTTGACTCAACCGAATCTGGTTTGTACATAGCGGTACTGAAGACTACATCATCAGATGACAATGCATTGAAGATTTTGATGCCAATCTCTTTGAAGTTTGCAGGAATCTCTTTGAGATGGTAGAATGCAGCATTGCCACCTTCCACTATCAATGTCTTGTTACTGGCAGGAGGCTGTGAGTGGTCTAAATCTTTCAATAGGTAGTGTAGGCCCTTGGATTTATCAGTCTTTGCAAATAAGTTGTCTGATGTACTAATGGAATAGGGTACAGGGGTCAGAGAGTACTTCATAATCTCCCGTAGATTGAGTTGACTGCCAGAACTTTGTGCTTGGACCATCAGTTGAAAAGCAATATCTCCTTGTGGCTTGTATTCTGTAACCTGTCATTCCGATGTTTTCAGCTTCACTCTTTTCTTTGTTTCTGCCATGGTTTTGAGCTTCAGGTTCTTGATGGATGCGGAGAATGCTATCTTTTCCTCAAGTCGCTCTCTGGTGAACTTCTCGTTCTGTTCTTCCCCTGTGGTAAGGACCTCGATTACATCTTTCCCAACTTCAGCCGGAACACATGCACCAGAAGAGAGTACAAACAACCCAGTCTTGTCATCTACGTCAAAATGATCCAGGAAGCTCTTTACAGCAGCAATGGCTTTCTTCACACATGCCTCACTTTTCCTTATCTCAGTTGGTTGTTGATCTCTGTGTTTGCTTCCGCGTTTGGTACCAGAAGTCATCTCTGCGAGGCTGAGAGTTGCAGAGAGAAAGTGTGCCCTTTCTGTTGAAGTTTGAACCCACCTCTGATAAGCACTGCGATTCTCCAGGATGCCAGAGAGCCCAACACCAGTAGCACCAACTCAAGATTTGTCATGATTGTCTCCTCAATCGTTTTGTCAACAGCACATCGGTCTCCTGGTATGAACGACCTAGCGACACTGATGGCACCTCTTTTGAGGAAAGCCAGGGCCCCGGGATGTGATTCTTCGATGTTTGCCAAGAACACAGCAAGGTAGGTCAGATAGCGGGTGTATTTGTGACCACCAAAGGTGGAGAAGAGATCGGGCATAAGAAACAGACAGTGCAAGTACAACGGGAAGTTGTTCTCTTTCACAGACCTAATCAATGAGAGAGCAATTCACACAGAATCCATGTACAACAACCAAAATTGTGCAGTCTTCCCGAGACATCCTTTTTGAACATCAAGTTTGAAGCTCTCATGCGACTCCATAAATGTGTTGAGATCGGCATTGGCCATGACTTCAGCAAGTTCCTGCTTCGTTGGCGATCGGATTAGCTCTTGAAAGATGCCCTTTGATTCCTCTGGTATACCAGACAGCACTGCATCTTTTCCAGCCATAGACAGGAATTCATCAAGAAGGAGCCTCTCAAGCACTCCACCATCGTCTTGTGGCAGTGCAGACTTCTGTCGTAGTTCTTTCCTGTCATAACTCCTTTCATAGAACCAGTAGACACGAGTCCAGATTGCATGAGGACATCCTGAAGTCCCGATCCTTCCACTTTCTTCCCAAGCATTTTGAAGTATGCACAAATGACATGAAATGTGCCGATCAACACAAAGTGTTCCTTGTACTTTGCAGGATGACCACACGAGAGAAAATCTGGATTTTCTTTATGGTTGACAGAGGATGATGGAAGAGGGCCACGAGAAAGAGGGCAAAGTGGGAAAAAAACACCATTTTGACATAGATTGAAATAAGGGGTTAAAAAACATGGTCCAAATTAGTTTTTTATTCTTGGGAACATCATTTTTCTGACTGAAGAGATACCAATGAACAAAATGACACCCAAGAAGTAGGATCATAGGTGGGTGGTGGGGGGGGGGGTTGCATGGTAGCCCCTCTGACCCACGGACTAGAAGTGCTGGAGTAACTCAGCGGGACAGGCAACGTCTCTGGAGAGAAGGAATGGGTGCATCTCTCCGGAGATGCTGTCTGTCGCGCTGAGCTACTCCAGGGGGTGGAAGATTGCAACCTTCACGTGGTCCGCCCTGTTTCGACGAATGCAATCAACCTGGCGTGCACAATCAAATAAGATCAAATAGAACAAGTTGTCCTACAACTTTAGGCTGTGCACGCCATATGCAAGAAGAGGAAGAAGAAGCTACTCCAGCTTTTTATGTCTATCTTCGATGCAAACCAGCATCTGCAGTTCTTTCCTACACACAGTGGAAAGACTATACATGATTGCTATCGAGCCGTCCGCAGTGTACAGATACATGCTAAGGGAATTACGTTTGTTCTTTATCTCTCCGCATCGCCGTCTAAAGTATATCTCTCGTTTCCCTTATCCATCACTGAAGAAGGGTCTCGACCCGAAACGTCACCTATTCCTTCTCTCCAGAGATGCTGCCTGTCCCGCTGAGTTACTCCAGCATTTTGTGTCTGCTTTCATGTTCTTAGTGTTGGAGAACCTTTCACAATGCAGTTGATGATATGCTTGGCATGGTGACGTGTAACAGCTTCAAGCGATGAGAGTGTTTGGGCATGCAGTGCAAGTCAGCAGTGTTAAGGTGACCTTCACCTACTACCCAATAATAACAATAGTAATTCCACTTCAAAGGCGATTGTTGGTTGTGAAACACTCCAGGCATCCTGAATGTTTAGGAAAGGACTGCAGATGTTGGTTTAAACCAAAGATAGACACAAAACGCTGGAGTAACTCAGCGGGACAGGCAGCATCTCTGGAGAGAAGGAATGGGTGACGTTTCGGGTCGAGACCCTTCTTCAGACTGAGAGTCGGGGGGGAAAGGGAAATGATTGATATAGACGGTGATGTGGAGGGATAAAGAACAAGGAGTGAAAGATATGCGAAAAAGAAACGATGATAAAGGGAACGGGCCATTGTTGGCTGTTTGTTGGGTGAAAATGAGAAGCTGGTGCGACCTGGGTGGGGGAGGGAGGGTTAAGGGGCTGTCCCACTTGGGCGACCTAATTGGCAAGTTTAGAAGAGTTCGAAAAAACGACGTTGAAGACTTCCTCCGACTATGATGAAGACTATCTACGACTACCTTCGTTTACCCTCGATTACCTACGACTAACATGCCGACCGACTACGACTAAACCTACGAGTTAAAAAAGTATCAATTTTTTCCGTGGCGACCTTTTTTTACTCGCAGGCATTTTTTTTGAACATGTTGAAAAAAATGCCGCGACCTAGCAGAGGCCTCGAGTACGCGGGGACCACTTTCGAGCATGAAGGAGAGTTAAGAAGACCTCCTATGACCTTGTGTCGACCATGCTGTGAGTATGTCGAGGGCAAACTCGCCAGAACTCGCGGATTAGGTCACCCAAGTGGGACAGGCCCTACAGAGAGAGGGAGGGGGGAATGCCGGGGCTACCTGAAGTTAGAGAAATCAATATTCATAACGCTGAAGATGTGACTTTCAGCATGCAGAAACAAGGAACTGCAGATACTGGTTTATACACAAAAGGACACAAAGTGCTGGACTAACTCAGTGGGTCAGGCAGCATCTCAGGAGCACGTACATCTCCATTTTACCAACGCATAAATATCACTTTAAATCCTAATACCACACTGTAGCAATGTTACAAAATTTTGAGATTTAAAAAATCAAGTCTGCAATTTATCCCATCAGATAAAGCATAAAAAGAAGTTTAATTTGACACCTAATTCTCATTCATATCTTCAGTATTAAGAAAGTTATGGCCATTTTCATACTCGGAAATGAGCATCTTGCTTCCCATTGCCTTTCAATTGACTTAACTCAAAAGCTGTGATCTGGAAAAGTTAAAAGCCCATAACATTCTTAAAAATTAAGAGAACTCAATGAAATTTTCAGTTATTATAGATTGAAGCATTCTGAAACAAATATTAAACAATCTTACTTGGATTACCTGAAATTAAAGGATATAATTAGTTAGTTATCTAATTGTAGCTAATTACAAAATTCAATGAGTAGATCTAAACATCTATCAATTTCTTAAGAAAAGATAAACTTTTTTTTAATTGCCTAAGTGTCCAAATAACATTCACACAATAATCCACAATATAACATAATTTTTAAATCTCATTTTCATGAATTTCTGGGCCAAATGGAAGGAATTTAGTGTTTTATGCCTGTAAATTAATGGCCATTTAAATCAACTAGCGAGAGGGTTTTAGTGGAATGCGGTGGATTAGAACGTTGCGGTTAGCGGTGAAGTCGGGGGGAAAAATACTGCTTGTTCATACATTTTTTGGGACCCCATTTCGCAACATAAAAATATTATTAAAGCCTCCCGAAAAACCAACTTTTAATATAAAAATAAACTATTTACCTTTTTTTCTCCCCTACGGAAAATCCTTCCGGTTGTCAGTGCTCACGGCTTTTGAAGGTGATTTTTAAATTACTCTAGTTAAAAAATAATTTAGAGAAATTTAAAAATACCTTCATTGATGAAATGTCGGAGCGATTTTTCTTCCGCAACGAAATCGCCCGACATTCATCGATTATCCAGGTCTGTGGAAAAACGGCACTTTAAGCCCGCCCCCCTCTGAAAGGCGCTAAAGTCGCGCACACGGGGAGCGGCAGAAGTGCAGCGCCGCTAAAGGTAAGTTTTGCAACATACCTACACACTGCCCTCTATAACAGCTTTGTGTCATCTGCAAACTTGTTGATTGGGCTTTCTACATTCACATCTCTATTATTCACTTATGTTAGAAATAACACGGGGCCTTGTGGTCCACCACTAGTCCCAGGCATCCAATCTCAAAAGCAATCCTCCACCAACACCCGCTGCCCCCTAAGATAGACACAGAGTGCTGGAGTAACTCAAAGGGTCAGGCAGCATCTCTGGAGAAAAGCGATGGGTGACGTTTTGGATCGGAGCCCTTCGTAGGTCATAAGATATGGGAGTAGAATTAGGCCATTTGGCCCATCAGATCTACATCGCCATTCAATCATGGCTGATCTACCTTGCCCTCTCCTTCAGGCTGATCTCCTTCTCCTGCCTTCTCCCCATAACCTCTGACACCAGTACTAATCAAGACTGATTGGTGATGTTTCAGAAACGCCTACCCGTCCCTTTTCTCCAGAGATGCTGCGTGACCCGCTGAGTTACACCAGCACTTTGTGTCTATCTTTGATATAAACTGGCATCTGCAGTTCCTTCCTCCACCCTCTGTCTCCTATTGCCAAGGCAGTTTTGCATCCAATTTACCAACTTGCCCTGATCTCTTGAAAAGTTGCCCCTCAGATTCCTATTAAATCTATAAAATGCTGGAGTAACTCAGCGGGACAATTGTTCCAAATTGTTCTAAATTTATTTTGAGTTACTCATTTGCTTATAACGCAGGCTCCACAGCAAGTTATATTGAGCCTATGAAAGCACACCTGGTCGAACATGGATGCCTTTATGAATGTTTGACGTACAATGGCTATTTATTTATGAGATAGCACAGAAACTGAGACACAAACATATTGTTTCAGTAGACGGCTGCAAAGTTTTTATGTTGTTTAGGAACAGGTGCAATACTCAATGTTACTGTTCAATATCATTCATTGCAGAGTGAGATACGGAGGGAATAGATTGTCCCATGCATTCTAGATCGTATCCATTTAGAAGTGTACATTTTGATCCAAACTTCACAAAGGGATAATATTTAAAGTCTGCTGAAGTTGCCACTGTTGTTGCGTTTGTCGGCACTGGGCCTGTAGTCGCTGGAGTTAAGAAGGATGAGGGGACACCTCATTGAAACTTATTGAATAGTGAAAGGCTTGGATGGAGTGGATGTGGAGAAGATGTTTCCACTAGTGGGAGAGTCCAGGATCAGAGGTCACAGCTTCAGAATAAAAGGACAATTCTTTATAAAGGAGTCATAGAGTGATACAGCGTGGAAACTGGCCCTTCAGCCCAACATGCCCACACTGATCAACATGTCCCATCTACACTAGTCACCACCAGCTTGTGTGGGGTCTATATACCTCTAAACCTGACCTATCTATGTACCTGTCTAAATGTTTCTTAAACATTGCGACAGTCCCTGCCTCAACTACCTCCACTGGCAGCTCGTTCCATACATATTTGCCCCCCTTCCAGTGAAAAATAGTAAAAATATATAATCTTTCCCCCCTCACCTTAAACCTTTGTCCTCCAGTTCACGATTCCCCTACTCTGAGCAATGAGGAATTTCTTTAGTCAGAGGGTGGTGAATCTGTGGAATTCATTGCTACAATTTTTATTTTAAAGCGGAGATTGACTGATTTTTGATTAGTGCGGGTGTCGGGGGTTATGGGGAGAAGGCAGGAGAATGGGGTTGAGAGGGAGAGATAGATTTGCCATGATTGAATAGCGGAGTAGACTTGATGGGCTGAATGGCCTAATTCTGCTCCTAGAACATACGAACCTATGAAAACTCCTGTCATTAATTGCCCGATATGCCCACTCTCATTCCTTTGCTCAGCCATTTGGAAAATGAGCAGACTTTATTAAACCTATTGTTGATATTGAAAATTTCTAAGAGAGATAAAAATGCTGGAGAAACTCCGTGGGTGAGGCAGCATTTATGGAGGGAAGGAATAGGCGACGTTTCAGGTCGAGACCCTTCTTCTGGCTGATGTCAGATTGGGGGGGGGGGGGGGGGAAGAAAGAAAGAGGTGGAGACAGCGGTGTTGTGGGAGAGCTGGGAAGGGGAGGGGAAGGAGGGTGAAAGCAAGGACTACCTGAAATTGGAGAAGTCAATGTTCATACCGCTGGGGTGTAAACTACCCAAGCAAATGAGGTGCTGCTCCTCCAATTTGCGGTGGGACTCACTCTGGCCATGGAGGAAGCCCAGGACAGAAAGGTCGGATTGGGAATGGGAGGGGGAGTTGAAGTGCTGAGCCACCGGGAGATCAGGTTGGTTATTGCGGACCGAGCGGATGTGTTGGGCGAAGCGATCGCCAAGCCTACGCTCGGTCTCACCGATGTAGAGCAGTTTGCTCGCTTTAGAATTTGAAAATGTAAAAGGAAAACAAAAAGAAATAATATCTAAAAACACTAGGATTTTTTATTCTGGTTGTCCGCACGATGTTTCATAGAAACATAGAAACGTAGAAAATAGGTGCAGGAGTAGGCCATTCGGCCCTTCGAGCCTGCACCGCCATTCAATGTGATCATGGCTGATCATCCAACTCAGTATCCCGTACCTGCCTTCTCTCCATACCCCCTGATCCCTTTAGCCACAAGGGCCACATCTAGCTCCCTCTTAAATATAGCCAATGAACTGGCCTCAACTACCTTCCGTGGCAGAGAATTCCAGAGACTCACCACTCTCTGTGTAAAGAATGTTTTCCTCATTTCGGTCCTAAAGGAATTCCCCCTTATCCTTAGACTGTGACCCCTTGTTCTGGACTCCCCCAACATCGGGAACAATCTTCCAGCATCTAGCTTGTCCAACCCCTTAAGAAGATAAGTTTCATTGAAGATAATAAGTTCACAAGTGATAGGAGCAATGTGACTCAACGCTCTTTTACGTTTGCTTGTTCCACCACTAATTCTAACTTGGACTTCAGACTTTTTCCCCAAAATGCAATTTTTCCCGCGCGTGTAAATGTGTCTTTCTCAGGGTCATGCAGTGTGGAGACAAGCCCCGTGACTTCCCTTGTCCTTGCCCGTAGACCTGCACGTCTCTGGAGATGTGGGGGGAAGCCGGAGCACCCGGAGAAAACCCACGTGGGTCACGGGGAGAACGTGCAAACTCCGTACAGACAGCACCCGTAGTCAGCTTTGAACCCTGGTTTCTGGCGCGGTAAGGCAGCAACTCTACCGCTGCGCCACCGTGCCACCCTAAGAACAAAACTAAACTCTCCTGGACATGAAATGGTTCTCACACAAACACTAACGCCAAGTGTTTATTCTGAAACTTAAATGTGTGGTTTATTTGTCACGGTGACAAACTCCACCTTCTCAGTTGTATTGGTGATTGTTGACTTGGTAACCGGGGCAACAAAGGCCAATAATCCACGTACATCATCGTCTATATCTCTCGTTTCCCTTACCCCTAACGAATCCGAAGAAGGGTCTCGACCCGAAACGTCACCCATTCCTTCTCTCTAGAGATGCTGCCAGTCCCGCTGAGTTACTCCAGCACTTTGTGTCTATCTTTAAACCAGCATCTGCAGTTCCTTCCTACACTAAAGGTTCAGTGACAGCCTGGTCCAAATGTGTTTGCAAACCTGTGCAAATAGAAACCAGCTCTTCACGTAAAAATCCTCTGTGTTAACATTGCTCTATCAGTTCCATATCATAGTTTATTGTCACGTGTACCGAGGTACAGTGAAAAGCTTTTGTTGCGCGCTAACCAGTCAGCGGAAGACAATACATGATTACAATCGAGCCATTGACATCGTACAGATACATGATAAGGGAATAACGTTTAGTGCAAGGTAAAGCCGGCAAAGTCCGAGCATTGATAGTCCGAGGGTCACCGATGAGGTCAGAAGTGTAAGGGTTTCAGGATTTAAACCACCTTTAGCCTTCAATATGAATCTCGTTCACAGTCAGCATTGAGGCTGGTGTTTAGTCTAATTTATATCAGAGATACATCACGGCAACAGTCCCATGGACCCAGGCTCGTTGGAGTGTGGGGGGAAACCACAGCTCCTGGAGAAAACCCTTGTGGTCGCTGGGAGAACGGGTGCATGGAACGAGCTGCTGGAGGAGGCAGTTGAAGCAGGTACTCGAGGCATACAGAAACATTTAAACAGATACATGGATAGGACAGATTTAGAGGGATATGGGACAAATGCAGACAGGTGGGTCTAGTGTAGGTGGGGCATGTTGGGCCGAAGGGCCTGTTTCCGAGCTGCATAACTCTGTCTCTATGACCCCCATTGTGCAAAGTACTATTGATACAGGGTAATTATATATCAGAACAAGTAACCATATAACCATATAACAATTACAGCATGGAAACAGGCCATCTCGGTCCTTCAAGTCCGTGCCAAACAACTTTTTCTCTTAGTCCCACGACTTAATTAGAAGTACTTTAATTAGAATACATACAGAGACCATCGACATGAGTACTGTAGGCTCGGAGTCGTAAGTTGGACTAAGTGACAAGACTGCTGCATGCCACTAGGTGATGGTGTGGAATCCTGACATGGATTATGAGTCAGGTCGACAGTAAACCCAGCCACGGATCAGATCGGCGATACTGTTTGATCTACACCCATAACTATGTCTCCGTGCCTCCAATCATTAACTTATTAATCACTTATTTGCGGTGTCCTCATTTGCAGGCTGTGCAGCAACGCAGCGTACATTCTGGGCTCCATTGCAGAGAACGAGGTGGGGGCGCAGCGACTGGTGACGATGGCGCAGTGCTGCCCGCAGGAGTCTGCCGATCTCCTGGCCAACCTGACGGGCATGTTGAAGTGGCCGGACGAGGAGGCAGTGATGAACGTGGCTGGTGCACTGGGCACCATGGTGAGAGGAAAAGTTCCCCCTTCACCCCCTCGCGTTCCAGCCAGCATTGCCCACTCTGCCAACAATACACATAGTGTCCCAGAGGCACCCGCTACAGAGCGGAGAGGGGGGAGTCTGCCTGTCGGTCTGCTCCTGGGCCTGGCCAAGATGGCCATTCGCGGGTCCAGGCAGCGGGTAGCCAACAGCCGCACCTTATTGAAACATATAATCTTATATGTTTCAATAAGATCCCCTCTCATCCTCCTAAACTCCAGAGTGTACAAGCCCAGCCGCTCCATTCTCTCAGCATATGACAGGCCCTTCGAGCCAGCACCGCCATTCAATGTGATCATGGCTGATCATCCCCAATCAGTACCCCATTCCTGCCTTCTCCCCATATCCCATCACTCCACTATTTTTAAGAGCCCTATCTAGCTCTCTCTTGAAAGCATCCAGAGAACTGGCCTCCACCGCCGAGGCAGAGAATTCCACAGACTCACCACACAAAAGTGTTTCCTCGTCTCCATTCTAAATGGCTTACTCCTTATTCATAAGCTGTGGCCCCTGGTTCTGGACTCCCCCAACATTGGGAACATGTTTCCTGCCTCTAGCGTGTCCAAGCCATTTACAATCTTATATGTTTCAATGAGATGTCCTCTCATCCTTCTAAACTCCAGAGTGTACAAGCCCAGCTGCTCCATTCTCTCAGCATATGGCAGTCCTGCCATCCCTTGTAAACCTACGCTGCACTCCCTCAATAGCACGAATGTCCTTCCTCAAATTAGGATTTGGGCAGAGACCCTTCTTCAGACTGACGCTGTCCCCTTTGTGTGTGTCTGTGTCTGGGTCTCTGTGTGTGTGTGTGTGTGTGTGTCAGGCTGAGACGGTGGAGGGTCGGCAGTGGTTGCTGAGGGACTCTCACATCCAGGAGATGGTCGGCGCGGTGACGGAGCTGTTGAGCAGCGGCAACAAATGGGCGGCCAGCAATGCCGCGCTGGTGCTCGCCAGGGTGACCATCTGTGAATTGGGCTGCAGGATGATCCTGGAGCACCCTCGCTGTTGGTACATCCTGGGCAAGCTGATCGCATCGCTGGGTATCGATGAGGCAGGTGAGCCCCTGCCCCTTTTACATTTAACACTGAAATGACAGAGAGGCAGACGGAGAGGCAGACGGAGAGGCAGACGGACGGAGGGGGACGGACGGAGGGGGACGGACGGAGGGAGAGAGGGGGACGGACAGAGAGGGACAGACAGAGAGGGACAGACAGAGAGGGACAGACAGAGAGGGACAGACAGACAGACAGAGACAGAGTTGCCTTTTTAAAAATCAATTATTTTAGGAGAAAAACAGGGAGAGTATTTACCTGTTTGTTTTGAAGTCAAAACAGTAAGTTAAGATCTAATAGGATTTTAGCCACTAATCTTTATGTCACCGGTTAGCTGTGGCATTTCCAATGTTTTGCCTCCTTTTTCCACTGTCCTTTACATCAGTTTAGTTTATTGTCTCGTGTACCGAGGTACAGTAAAAAGCTTTTGTTGCGTGCTAACCAGTCAGCGGAAAGACAGCACATGATTACAATCGAGCCGTCCACAGTGTACAGATACATGATTAGGGAATGTGTAGGAAGGAACTGCAGATGCTGGTTTAATCGAAGATAGCGACAAAATGCTGGAGTAACTCAGTGGGACGGGCAGCATCTCTGTCGAGAAGGAATGGGTGACGTTTTGGGTCGAGACCCTTCTTCAGACTAAGGTTTAGTGCAAGGTAAAGCCAGTAAAGTCCGATCATGGATAGTCTGAGAGGTAGATAGTCAAGGAGATAGATAATAGTTCAGTAGTTCTCTCTGGTTGTGTATTGTGGAATTGTCAACCTTCAGATCAGTCTGCGTAACGGACAGTGCGTGCAGTTTGTCCGCTCTGCTGTACGCCCATGGTTGGATTACAAGGATACAAAGGACATTTATTGTCACATACACCAATTGATGCAGTGAAATTTGACTTGCCATTGCAGCACACGAATAAAGATAAGACACAACATTAAAGAATGCACCAACAAACATAAACACATGATTGAGTCGCAGTGCAGGAGTTTGGGTGGATGTGACAAAGATTATCTGTCCAATGATAGTGGTTTGGCAGTGGGTCAGAGCAGGAAGAGACAAGAGTTGACGTACTGTAACTAAAGAGGCGCTGCCTATTGGGGCGGCACGGTGGCGCAGCGGTAGAGTTGCTGCCTCGTGGCGCCAGAGACCCGGGTTTGATCCTGACTCCGGGGGCCGTCTGTACGGTTGTTGTACGCGGTGACCACTGGTCGGCGCAGATTCGGTGCACCGTATCACTGTGGCAAACTGCTTCCGCGCTGTATCGCTGAACTGCATGGAGGTTGCACGTTCTCCCAGTGACCTGCGTGGGTTTCCACCGGGTGCTCTGGTTTCCTCCCACACCCTAAAGACGTGCAGGTTTGTAGACTAATTGGCTTGGTAACAAAATTGTGAATTGACCCAAGTGTGTGTGGGATGGTGTTAGTGTGCAGGGATCGCTGGTCGGCACGGACTCGGTGGGGCTGAAGGGCCTGTTTCCGCTCTGCAGTTTAGAGATACAGAACTTCAACTAATCTAAACAGCAATTTCCAGATTGTGAAGAAGGGTCTCGACCCGAAACGTCACCCCTTCCTTCCTTCTCTCCAGAGATGCTGCCTGTCCCGCCAAGTTACTCCAGCATTGTGTGTCCAGGCTGGGATTCCTGATTTGCCCTATTGGTGATAACTCTGTCCCGTTTTTCATGGCAGGCTGTGGGATGAGTGCAGCGTTTGCTCTTGGGCGCCTCTGCAATCTGGACACCGGTCTCAAACAGACACTGGACATGCAGGAAGCTCCAGCTATGGTGAGTTAACTGAACCTTCCGACCAACATCCAGAGAGCAGTCCCGAACTACTATCGACCTGTTTGGTGACCTTTCTGTCCTGGGCCTCCTCCATGGCCAGAGTGAGTCCCACCGCAAATTGGAGGAGCAGCACCTCATATATCGCTTGGATAGTTTACACCCCAGCGGTATGAACATTGACTTCCCCAATTTCAGGTAGTCCTTGCTTTCTCCCTCCTTCCCCTCCCCTTCCCAGCTCTCTCACCGCCCACTGTCTCTGCCTCTTCCTTTCTTCTTCCCCCCCCCCCCCCGTCTCGACTCAGAAGGCCACCTATTTCCTTCGCTCCATAGATGCTGCCTCACCCGCTGAGTTTCTCCAGCATTTTTGTCTACCTTCGGACTATCCTTGATCGGACTTATCCTTGCACTTACACTAGTGCTAATTGATTCCACATTTGGAAGCTTGGTCAAATTCCACATTTAATGTCATTTCTTATGGAGAAGGCGGTCACTCATTTTATTTAACACAATCTTGCTGGAACCCTGGACAGTTCAGCTTGTAGTTTGACAAAATGTCTCTTTACCATTTTTAAGGCAAAGAGTTTCAAATGGGGTCTGTGATCTCATAACTACATACACCAAAATCAACTGGACATTTGCCCTGACAAATTCCCTTACCATACCTCGTTACGCGTGCCAACAGTTTAGTTTAGTCTACAGATTCTGCGTGTACACACAGACAGCCACAGCCACAGCCACAGCCACAGCCACAGCCACAGCCACAGCCACAGACACGCCGTGAGTAATTACTCAGGGTAGGCACTCAGTCGGCTTAAAAAAAAATTAAACCGCGCATGCGCAGATTGTTCTATCCGTAAAAATAAAGAATAAAAATAAAGACAGTAACAATTCAATTTGCCCAAGGTTTCCAAGCCTCCTTTATTCTGAATTACTGAATGGTTGGGGGGTGAAGGGTGATGACAGATGGACAGGTGGTGGGAAAAACGGGAGCACAGGGAAAAATTGACCAGTTGTCATCTAATTGAATGATGACAACACTTGTTCAAGGGACCAATTGGGGGGGAGAGTTCCTTTCACAGCATGCTGGGAGTCTGTGTCAGGGGTAAAGTTGCGGGGAGGGTAGGAGTGTTGGGTCGGGGATAATGCCAGTAACTCACTCACTGTGAATGGAGCTCTCCCCCCACCCCCAAACCCCTGGAAATACAGTATTTAAAAACCTAAACACAAAATGTACTTACCACATCATTGGTACACATAGAAACATAGAAAATAGGTGCAGGAGTAGGCCATTCGGCCATTCAATATTATCATGGCTGATCATCCAACTCAGTATCCCGTACCTGCCTTCTCTCCATACCCCCTGGTCCCTTTAGCACAAGGGCCACATCTAACTCCCTCTTAAATATAGCCAATGAAGTGGCCTCAACTACCTTCTGTGGCAGAGAATTTCAGAGACCCACCACTCTCTGTGAAAAATGTTTTCCTCATCTCGGTCCTAAAGGAATTCCTCCTTATCCTTAGACTGTGACCCCTTGTTCTGGACCTCCCCAACATCGGGAACAATCTTCCTGCATCTAGCCTATCCAACCCCTTAAGAATTTTGTAAGTTTCTATAAGATCCCCCTCAGTCTTCTAAATTCTAGCGAGTACAAGCCAAGTCTATCCAGTCTTTCCTCATATGAAAGTACTGACATCCCAGGAATCAGTCTGGTGAACCTTCTCTGTACTCCCTCTATGGCAAGAATGTATTTTCTCAGATTTGGAGACCAAAACTGTACGCAATACTCCAGGTGTGGCCTCACAAAAACCCTGTACAACTGCAGTAGAACCTCCCTGCTCCTATACTCAAATCCTTTCGCTATGAATGCTGACATACCATTTGCTTTCTTCACTGCCTGCTGCACCTGCATGCCTACTTTCAATGACTGGTGTACTATGACACCCAGGTCTTGTTGCATCTCCCCCTTTCCTAATCTGCCACCATTCAGATAATAGTCTACCCTCCTGTTTTTGCCACCAAAGTGGATAACCTCACATTTATCCACATTATACTGCATCTGCCATGCATTTGCCCACTCACCCAGCCTATCCAAGTCACCTTGCAGCCTCCTAGCATCCTCCTCACACCTAACACTACCCCCCAGCTTAGTGTAATCCGCAAACTTGGAGATGTTGCATTCAATTCCCTCATCTAAATCATTAATATATATTGTAAATAGCTGGGGTCCCAACACTGAGCCTTGAGGTACCCCACTAGTCACTGCCTGCCATTGTGAAAAGGACCCGTTTACTCCTACTCTTTGCTTCCTGACTGCCAGCCAGTTCTCTATCCACATCAATACTGAACCCCCAATACCGTGTGCTTCAAGTTTGTATACTAATCTCTTATGTGGGACCTTGTCGAAAGCCTTCTGAAAGTCTAGATATAACACATCCACGGGTTCTCCCTTATCCACTCTGCTAGTTACATCCTCGAAAAATTCTATAAGATTCGTCAGACATGATTTACCTTTCGTAAATTCATGCTGACTTTGTCTAATGATTTCACCACTTTCCAAATGTGCTGCTATCCCATCTTTAATAACTAACTCTAGCAGTTTCCCCACTACCGATGTTAAACTAACTGGTCTGTAATTCCCCGTTTTCTCTCTCCCTCCTTTTTTAAAAAGTGGGGTTACATTAGCTACCCTCCAATCCTCAGGAACTACTCCAGAATCTAAGGAGTTTTGAAAAATTATCACTAATGCAGCCACTATTTCTGGGGCTACTTCCTTGAGTACTCTGGGATGCAGACTATCTGGCCCTGGGGATTTATCGGCCTTTAATCCATTCAATTTACCCAACACCACTTCCCGGCTAACCTGGATTTCACTCAGTTCCTCCACCTTATTTGACCTCCGATCCCCTGCTATTTCCGGCAGATTATTTATGTCTTCCTTAGTGAAGACAGAACCAAAGTAGTTATTCAATTATGTCCTTGCCATGTCCTTGTTCCCCATGATCAATTCACTTGTTTCTGACTGCAAGGGACCTACATTTGTTTTAACTAATCTCTTTCTCTTCACATATCTATAAAAACGTTTGCAGTCAGTTTTTATGTTCCCTGCCAGTTTTCTTTCTTAATCTATTTTTCCTTTCCTAATTAAGCCCTTTGTCCTCCTCTGCTGGACTCTGAATTTCTCCCAGTCCTCTGGTAGGCTGCTTTTTCTGGCTAATTTGTATGCTTCATATTTTGTTTTTATACTATCCCTGATTTCCCTTGTTATCCTTGGATAAACCTTCCCTGATTTATTATTTTGCCAAACTGGGATGAACAATTGTTGTAGTTCATCCATGCAGTCTTTAAATACCATCCATTGCATATCCACTGTCAACCCTTTAAGAATTATTTGCCAGTCTATCTTGGCCAATTCACATCTCATACCCTCAAAGTTACCTTTGTTTAAGTTCTGAACCCTTGTTTCTGACTTAATTATGTCACTCTCCATCCTAATGAAGAACTCAACCATATTATGGTCACTCTTGCCCAACGGGCTTCGCACAACAAGACTGCTAACTAACCCTTCCTCATTACTCAATACCCGGTCTAGAATACCTGCTCTCTCATTGAGAGAGCTCCATTCTTCTCACCCTGTTTCCTAACATAATTTAAAATAATGCCAATCCATATTTGAAATCCCCGCCAAGAAACCGGTGCTGCGCATGCGCAGTAGGCTGCTGCACATGCGCAGTGCTGCAAAGGCAGAATTACAGCTGCCTTTAGCCCCGCTTGAAATTGACGCTGACGGCACGTGGGCTGCACAGACCTTCAAGGGTTACAAGTGCTGCGGATGAAAGGCACGGAGAATGATGCCTACCTAGGAGATCGATCTCTTACACAGGCATAATTCTCCCATGCCTTTACTATTTATATTTAGTAATTACTATGTTATGATTTTAGTCAGGGTAGGCAGTGCCCCACACACACACACACACACACACACACACACACACACACACACATACACACACATACACACACACACACACACACACACACACACACACACACACACACACACACACACACACACACACACACACACACAGCGCGCGCGGTGAGGCAGCAACTCTACCCCTGTCGCCCTTATAGACAATAGGTGCAGGAGTAGGCCATTCAGCCCTTCGTGCCAGCACCACCGTTCAATATCACCGTTCATGGCTGATCATCCCCAATCAGTGCCCCGTTCCTGCCTTCTCCCCACATCCCTTGCCTCCGCTGTAGTATAAACTGAAGTAACGCTGTTCTTGTTTAGATAACAGCGCTGGAGAGAATGATGTCAGACGGGGATACCGGGTGTAGCAAGAACGCTTGCTTTGCGCTGAGCTGCCTCGCTGCGGATAAGGACGGACATGCACATGTCTTGCTCAATCCCATCTTCCCGGACATCCTGAACACCTTGTGCGTTTTACTGGAATCCCAGGAGCCAGAGTCGGCCTGGTTTGCTGCCATGTATGTAATTGCTAACAACCAATGTGGCAGTAATTGTTCACTTGAAGATAAATCCTTCAGCCATTCAGCACCGAATCAGCTCCTTCAGCTCACTGTGCACCCACTAACTCTAACCCTATTGTATTTAGCTTCACTTAGTTTAGAGATACATTGCGGAACAGGCTCTTCGGCCCACCGAGTCCGCACCGACCAACGATCCCCGCACGCTAATACTATCCTACACACACTAGGAATAACTTTTACATTTGTACCGAGCCAACTAACTTACAAACCTGAGTGTTGGAGGAAACTGGAGCACCCGGAGGAAACCCACGGAGGTGACGGGGAGAACGTACAAACTGCGTACAGACAGCTCCCGCAGTCAGGATTGAACCCGGGTCTCTGGCGCTGTGAGGCAGCAACTCTACCACTGCGCCACCGCGCCGTCCTTTAGATTTAGTTTAGTTTAGAGATACAGCACGGAAGCAGGCCCTTCGGTCCACCGAGTCCGTGCTGATCACCCCGTACACCAGCACTGTGTAGTAAGTGCAGCACTATTTTACTAGAGGGTGGTAGATGCGTGGAACAAGCTTCCAGAGGAGGACGTTGAGGCAGGTACAATTGCATTGTTTAAAAGTCATTTGGACAGGTAGAGGGATAGGAGAGGTTTATGGGCCAAACGTGGGCAGGTGGGACCCGTGTAGGTGTTTATCCAGGACCCTGACGGGTAACGCATTCACCTCCAGCACCATTCACAACATGGACCTCTGGCCCACCCTCCACAACCCACACCGAACCAAGCTGATGCTTCCTACGGCACATCTGTAGAAGTTCCCAGAGTTGGGGAATCGAAGACCAGAGGACATGGGTTCAGGGTGAAGGGGAAAAGATTTAATAGGAGTCTGAGGGGAAACCTTTTCATACAATGGGTGGTGGGTGTATGGAACGAGCTGCCAGAGGAGGTAGTTGAGGCTGGGACTATCCCAACGTTTTAACAGTTAGACAGGTTTGGAGGGATATGGACCAAGCGCAGGCAGTTGGGACAGTGTAGATGGGACATGTTGGCCGGCGTGGGCAAGGTGGGCCGAAGGGCCTGTTTCCATGCTGTATCACCCTATGTCTGTGACTAAGTTGGTGAGCGTTGTTGGAGTTATGCCAAACTTCCTAAGCCTTCTAAGGATGTAGTGTTTTGTGGGGAATAATGAGTCTTGCTTCTATATTCACAGGACGTTAAAAGTGTTGGGCAGTCATCCAAAAGGAGTTGTCAAACTGAGAGAACATCCAAAAATCTCAACACTGTTAAAGGTAGGTAATGATGACAGCATCAGCTCATAAGATCATGGGATAGGAGCAGAATTAGACCATTCGGCCCATCAGGTCTACTCTGCCATTCAGTCATGGCTGATCTATCTTTCCCTCGCAACCCCATTCCCCTGCCTTCTCCCCATAACCCCTGACACCCGTACTAATCAAGAATCTATCTATCTCTGCCTTAAAAATATCCATTGACTTGGCCTCCACAGCCTTTTGTGGCAGAGATTCACCACCCTCTGGCTAAAGAAATTCTTCATCATCTCCTTCCTAATGGAACGTCCTTTAATTCTGAGGCTGTGACCTCTGGTCCTAGACTCTCCCACAAGTGGAAACATCCTCTCCACATCCACTCTATCCAGGCCTTTCATATTCGATGTTTCAATGAGGTCCCCCCTCATTCTTCTAAACTCCAGCGAGTACAGGCCCAGTGCCGACAAACGCTCATCATATGTAAGTTCATTCATCCTTGAATCATTCTTGTAAACCTCCACTGGAATGTCTCCAGATCGAGCACATCCTTCCTCAGATATGCAGCCCAAATTTGCTCACAGTACTCCAACTGCGGCCTGACCAGCACCTTATAGAGCCTCAGCGTTACATCCCAGATTTTGTATCCAAAGCTGGGTTTGTACACTCTGTAATTTAGAAGGATGAGAGGGGATCTTAATGAAACATATAAGATTGTTAAGGGCTTGGACACGCTAGCGGCAGGAAACATGGTCCCGATGTTGGGGGAGTCCAGAACCAGGGGCCACAGTTTAAGAATAAGGGGTAAGCCATTTGGAACGGAGATGAGGAAACTCTTTTTCACACAGTGGTGAGTCTGTGGAATTCTCTGCCTCAGAGGGCGGTGGAGGCCGGTTCTCTGGATGCTTTCAAGAGAGAGTTAGATAGGGCTCTTAAAGATAGCGGAGTCAGGAGATATGGGGAGAAGGGGTACTGATTGTGGATGATTACATTGAATGGTGGTGCTGGCTTGAAGGGCCGAATGGCCGCCTCCTGCACCTATTGTCTATTGTATACTAGCACCTCGTGAGTGCTGACTTTAACTCTGTCCCGTGTTGAACAGAGTATGGCCTGCTCTCCCACTGCTGGCAAGGACCTTCTGGAAGAAGTGGACTTCACCTTGAGAAAGCTGCGGCCTGTCTCCAAGCCCTCCCCACCCCATGTAGACATCCTGAACGTCAACTCAATCCACGTCAGCTGGAATAAGCTGGTGCTGGACAGTGGACTGGAGGTGATGTACAGGTGAGAACAACATTTGTGCATGTGAATAGTTGTCTGTTTAGCTGAGAGATGTAGCGTGGGTATCATCTACCCCAGGGGTCAGGCAGCCTGGTTCTGCCTAGGGCCTGGGCCCCAGGTCTAGGAGCAGTTGGAGGGCCACATCTATCACCATAGTTAATATACTTTGACATATTTATATAGTTAAGAAATATTATGTCTACTGTGGAATTCTTTGCCTCAGAGGGCGGTGGAGGCTGGTTCTCTGGATGCTTTCAAGAGAGAGCTAGATAGGGCTCTTAAAAATAGCGGAGTCAGGGGATATGGGGAGAAGGCAGAAACGGGGTACTAATTGGGGATGATCAGCCATGATCACATTGAATGGCGGTGCTGGCACGAAGGGCCGAATGGCCTACTCCTGCACCTGTTGTCTATTGTCTGTTGAACATAGTAGTTAGTTTGAGACACTGGTTTTGAAACAACCCTCAGGAATCTTAATGTTCAAGAAGGAACTGCAGATGCTGGAAAAATTGAAGGTAGACAAAAATGCTGGAGAAACTCAGTGGGTGAGGCAGCGTCAATAGAGCGAAGGAAATAGGTGACGTTTCGGAATAATACTCACCCGCTGAGTTTCTCCAGCATTTTTGTCTACCCTCAAGAATCTCAAGATCAACTGCGTTTATTGTGCAAAAAAAAAGATTTAATTTAACATGAGCATTAATATAATAATATCTTTTATTGTCATTACACACAAGTCCAACGAGATTTGGTTTGCAACTTCCATCCGATGTCATAACGTAATCGATAGATAAAATCTAGGTCTAAATACACCCAATTTAACATTAACATCCACTACAGTGGAATCACCATTCCTCACTGTGAGGAGGGCCCGATGTTCAGACCCTCTCGTCGGGACGGATGCAACACAACAAGAAAAGCTTCCTCCTATTCTCACCCCCTCCCCCACGTAAAACATGCGCAGAAATGCGAAGCTGCTTGCGAGGCGGCCATTACCGACTCGTCCCTCTCTGTCCGCTGGCTGGACTGGTTCCGGGGTTCGCTGAGCAAAAAATAAAAACGCCTGCAGGCCGGATGATTACGAGTTACGGGCTGACCCCTGATCTCTCTATACATGTATGTCTGTAATAATACATATCTGTATATGGCTCGATTCTAATCATGTATTGCTTTCCGCTGACTGGTTAGCACACAACAAAAGCTTTTCACTGTACCTCGGTACACGTGACAATAGACTAAACTGAACTGAACAGGCCCTTCTGCCCTCAAGGTCCATGCTGACCAGCGATCCTCACACACTAACACTATCCTACACACACTAGGGTCACATTACATTTATACCAAGCCAATTAATCTACAAACCTGCATATCTGTGGGAGGAAACCGGAGCACCCATGGAAAACCCACGCAGGTCACAGGGAGAATGTACAGACATTTACTCGACCCCGAAACGTTACCCATTCCTTCTCTCCAGAGCTGCTGCCTGTCCCGCTGAGTTACTCCTTCATTTTGTGTCTATCTTTGCTGCAAACCAGCATCTGCAGTTCCCTCCCTCACACTTAGTTTGGTTTAGTTTAGAGACACAGTGTGGACACAGGCCATCGGGCTACCGAGTTCATGCCAACCAGCGCTCACCCCAACACCAGTTCTCTCCTAAACGCATGGGGACAATTTTACTGAAGCCAATTAACGTACAAACCTGCACGTAAATCTAATTGAGTGTGGTTGACTTTGCTGTTGTTGCAGCTTGTTCGATGGGGACAGGTTACTGTACAAGGGCCCAGATTGCAGCTACCTGCTAACCGATGTAAAGGTGAGCAAAGAATACGCCTTCAAGCTGCACGTTTGTACGGAGGGAGATGAGGGGCTGTACAGTGATGTGAGCAGGGCCACTGTGGAGGAGTCGGTACCGAGCTGCCCGCTGGAGTTTCGGGTCATTGGCTGCACGCCGACACAGCTGAAGCTGTCTTGGTCACCGCCGTCGGAGCCCAACGGCGCCATCAGATGCTACGTGGTGTACAAAGGCCACACGGCCATCGAGTCAACGTCGGAGCGAAGCTGCATCGTGAGCGGTCTTGTTCCCTCCAGCTGCTACACGTTCCATGTGTGCGCCTGCACCAGCAAAGGGAAGGGTCAGCGGTCCTCGCTCTTGGCCCACACGGCCGACCCCGGCGACCACGCCCCGGGCAGGCTGACCGTCAACGTGCTGGGCAGGAACGAGATGTTCATCACCTGGGACATGCCGCAGGTCCCGCTGGGCCGCCTGTTCAACTTCGAGCTCTGCATGAACGGCAAGGTGGTCTACCTGGGCGCGGACCGCTCCTTCACCGCCCGCCGCCTGACCGCCAACTCCGAGTACGCCTGCACCGTCAGCGCCATCACCAGCGAGGGCAAGTGCGAGAGCAAGCCCGTGGTCAAGAAGACCGCCAAGGACGAGTACGTGAACACGACCAGGTACAACGTCGCTTACTGCACCTGGAGCACAGTGTGCATCTGCCGGACAAAATAGCGCGGCCTTTACGTGGCCACTCTTTGCATACCCTGGGCGTGAAAAACAAAGCATCTCACCGTCTCCCTCTGTGCCTGGGACACTAAAGTATTCATTTATGAATGAATGAATGAACAGGTTTATTGGCCAAGTATTCACATACAAGGGATTTGCCTTGGTGCTCCGCCCGCAAGCGACAACATGACATACAGTGACAGTTGGGAATGACACATAAAACATTAAACATTAATAATAACACATTATCGATTAAACATGTGAATTAAATAAAATACCAGAGCAAAGGGAGGCTAGAGGTTTTTGGTTGTTGAGTAGAGCTACTACTCGTGGAAAAAAGCTGTTTTTATGTCTGGCTGTGGCAGCTTTGACAGTCCGGAGTCGCCTTCCGGAGGGAAGTGATTCAAAGAGTTCATAAAGGTCATAAAGGTGGAGGAGAGGTGTGGGAAGAGAATGGATGGATGGATGGATGGATGGATTGAGTTCTTTATTGTCACATATGACAAATCACAGTAATATTCTTTGCTTGCACAACCAAGGTATGCAAAGAGTCACCATATAAAGGTGTCGACAGTTACAAAGTATCCCGCGCCAGGTCTTACTTTATTCTCCTCCCCCTCCCTCACAGCGGCCGCCCCCCCCCCCACCCCCCCGATCGACAGAAGTGGGAGCAGTTGAACAGTCTGATACAGTCCTGTTGCGTTCTGTGCTGCATCTTGGTGGAACCAGTCTGTTGCTGAAGGTGCTCCTCAGCTTGACCAGTGGGTCACGGAGGGGGCAGTGCTTCCTCTGGCTCTAGAAGAGGTGTAGATAGAGGAGAGAAGATGTTTACAGTTCATTTTATTGTCACGTGTACCGAGGTACAGTGAAAAGCTTTTGTTGCGCGCTAACCAGTCAGCGGAAAGACAATACATGATTACAATCGAGCCGTCCAGTGTACAGATACATGATAAGGGAATAACGTTTAGTGCAAGGTAAAGTCAGCAAAGTCTGATCAAGGATAGTCCGAGGGTCACCAATGAGGTAGATAGTAGTTCAGGACCGCTCTCTGGTTGTGGTAGGATGATTCAGTTGCCTGATAACAGCTGGGAAGAAACTGACCCTGAATCTGGAGGTGTGTGTTTTCACAATTCTGTATCTTTTGCCCGATGGGAGAGGGGAGAAGAGGGAGTGGCCGGGGTGCGACTCGTTCTTGATTATGTGTTAGGTGTGGGAAGAGGAGAGGAGAGGTGTAGGTGTTGAAAATGTGTGGGAAGGAACTGCAGGTGCTGGTTTAAACCGAAGATAGTCACAAAAAGCTGGAGTAACTCAGCCGGTCAGGCAGCATCTCGTGAGAAGAGGAAAAGGTGACATTTCAGGTCGATATCCTTCTTCAGAGAAACTAGTTTAGTATGGTTTAGACTGAAGATGCTGGAGTAACTCAGTGGGTTTGCTCCAGGTTCTCCAGCTTCCTTGCAGACTGCAAAGATGTACGGGTTTATAGGTTAATTGGCTTCGGTAAGAATTGTAAATTGTCCTTCGTGTGTGTAGGAGAGTGCTAGTGTGTCGGGATCGCTGGTCAGCGCGGACTCGGTGGGCTGTTGGGACTGTTTCCGCACTGTATCTCCAAACTAAACTTGCAACACTCAGTCTGAATTTTCACGTCCATTCCTTTCTTGGTGTTGTTTTGCTTACAGGTGCCTCTACTCCCCGGCACGCAGAGGCCACCCAGCTGCTCCATCTTCAACCAGAGACGTATCCGACTTGTCTGAACGGCTACGGAAATTGAGAACACAACCAGGGCTTCCAAAAGAGCAAACCTCGAGCAAAACAACGCGACCTCACCAAGTCCCAAGTAAAGGCAGTCTAAAAGGACCTCCCAAGTTCATAACTTAAAACATTGCATCAAGTCTAAGACTGTGGGTGGGAGATGGCCCGTATAACATGGGCGGCACGGTGGAGCAGCCGTAGAGTTGCTGCCTCACAGCGCCAGAAACCCCAGTTCCATCCCGACTACGGGTGCTGTCTGTACGGAGTTCGCACGTTCTCCCCATGACCTGCGTGGGTTTTCTCCGGGTGCCTCGGTTTCCTCCCACGCTCCAAAGACGTACAGGTTTGTACGCTAATCGGCTTCGGTAACGATTGTAAACTGTCCCTAGTGTGTGTCGGGTAGTGTTGGTTTGCGGGGTGATCGCTGGTCGACGCGGACTCGGTGGGCCGAAGGGCCTGTCTCCCCGCTGTATCTCTGTGTGAAAGATACATCTCCTAGATGCGCTGGGACACATCCTCAGTGATGTGACCTGGGGTCATCGGGTGTTTCGGGTCTCACAACATCAGACACCCTTGCCCAGGCGACCCAGCCGGGGTTGATCAAGCCCCGACTTGTGTCCCAGAAGCAACCGCCCACGGATCAGCCCTCTTAATCCAAAGCCACCTAGTGGCTTTCTCTGCGGCTTCACTTGCGGATTGAATGGCCCTCTTCTTTGCCAGCCCCGTAAAGCCCAACTGGTTGAGGACTAAACTAAATCCTTCCTCCGATATGGGGCCCATTACGGCTGACAATGTGCTTCTTTCAATGGATGTTCGGGATGAAGCACTGGTGTTGACAGTAACAGTATACGATGGGTTGGGAATGGAGAAGGCCCTTCTGACAAACCGCAGGTTTTAATGGAGTTTAGAAGGAACAGGCCCTTTGGCCCAATGAGTCCGCGCTGACCAGCGATCCCCGCACCTCAACACCGTCCTACACACACTGGGAACAATTTACATTTATACCAAGCCAATTAACCTCCAAACCTGCATGATTTTGGTGCGTGGGAGGAAACCGAAGAACTCGGGGAAAACTCACGCAGTCACGGGGAGAACGTGCAAACTCCGTACAGACAGCACCCGTAGTCGGGATCGTACCCGGGTCTCTGGCGCTGTGAGGCAGCAACTCTACCGCTGCTCCACTGTGCCGCCCTTGTTCTGATGATTGACGCAGGACATGGATTGTCCGAAAGTCCTGCCTAACTTACTGACAAGTGATGGGCGGGTGTGGATGGAATGACAAAGCAGTAACTAGCTGCAGTAGCTGCCGCAGTGCCATTCATTAGAAACTTTATTGCCTAGTCTCAGGTTGAAGTTTGTTTTAATTTTATTGTAGAAGGTTTTCAGCAAGGTATTTTGTATCCTTGTATTTTATGCATCTTGTTTGTTTTGAGTCCTTTACATTATCTGTGCTTTGCAATAAAGAAAATCTTGTACTATTGGACTCTAATATCAGATGCGTTGGTTAAAATCGTCATCGCGGCGATCCCTCGAGGTCGAGGATGATGGTCCACGTTCTGTTGTTTTTATGGGCTCTCAGGTGGCTTATGTGTCCAATCCTGGCTTTGTAAGTTCTTCAACATTCAGGACGGGTAATTCCAGATGGCAGATCGTGCTTTGGTTGTTGCTGCCTCTCTTTCCCTTTTCTTCTCTTTTCCTCTAACTCTGCGCATCTCTTGGCTTCGAAGGTCACTGTTCCTTCTTGGATGATGGATCGCCAGAGTTTCCTGTCCTTGGCATTGGTTTCCCAGTTGTCGATGTCAATTGCACATTTCTTCACGCTGGGTTTGAAGGCGTCTTCGAATCTCTTCTTTTGTCCACCTCTTTTCCGTTTGCCTTCTTTAAGCTGGGAGTAGAAGGTTTGCTTTGGTAGACGCTCGTCTTCCATCCGAACAACATGACCGACCCAGCTTAGTTGGTTCTTGATGACCAAGGCTTCAATGCTAGATGTTTTCGCTTCATTCCGCACGCTGACGTTGGTTCTTCTGTCTTCCCAACTGATATTTAAGCTGCTTCGAATGCATCAATAAATAAATGAGTCTCAAAGAGTGATTCGGCAAGGAAACAGGCTCTTCGGTCCAACGTGACCATGCCAACACGATTTTGGGATTGGGCTGGTTCCATTTTCCTGCATTTGGACTATGTGCTTCTTAGCTTTTCTTATCCATGTATCTGTCTCAATGCCTTGTCAACATCACCATTCTACCTGTCTCTACAGCTTCCTTCGGTAGCTAATTCCATACACGCACCACCCTCTGCAAGAAGAAAGTCCAACGAAGGGTCTCGACCCGAAACATCAACCATCCCTCCTATCCAGAGATGCTGCCTGTCCCGCTGAGCTACTCCAGCATTTTGTGTGTATCTTAGAAGATCTTATAAAACTTTTTCCTCTCACCTTAAACTAATGCCGAAGATAGACACAAAAAGCTGGAGTAACTCAGCGGGACAGGCAGCATCTCTGGAGAGAAGAAATGGGTGACGTTTCGGGTCGAGACCCTGCTTCAGACTCTATGCCCTTTGGTTCTGGACTCCCCTACTCATAAGGTCATAAGTGATAGGAGCAGAATTAGGCCATTCGGCCCATCAAGTCTACGTCGCCATTCAATGATGGCTGATCCACCTCCCTCCTATCCCCATTATCCTGCCTTCTTCCCATAACCCCTAACACCCGAACTGATCAAGAATCTATCTATCTCTGCCTGGAAAATATTAATTTACTATTATCCGTATAACATTATCCTTTATGTAATGTGTTGGAAGGAACTGCAGATGCTGGTTTAAACCGAAGATAGACACAAAGTGCTGAAGTAACTCAGTGGGACAGGCAGCATCTCTGGGGAGAAGGAATGGGTGACGTTTCGGATCGGGACCCTTCTTCAGACCTCCTTCATAAATGTTAAATTTATTACTTGGGAGTCTAAAATATAAAGATTGAAAATATAATGATTCTTCGGACTGGTTAAGGATAAGGAAAACGAGAGATATAGACGGTGATGTAGAGAGATAAAGAACAATGAATGAAAGATATACAAAAAAGTGATAAAGGAAACGGCTATTGTTAGATGTTTGCTGGTTGAGAACAAGAAGCTGGTGCAACGTGGGTGGGGGAGGGATGGAGAGGGAGGAAATGCCCAGGGCTACCTGGAGTTGGGGAAATTAATATTCATGCCACTGGGCTGTAAGCTTCTTATGTCTATCACTAATATTATACTCTGTAGTTGTCATTTTATAACAGTAGGGGAAGCTGCTGCCCGTGGAATCAAACAGATAGCAGCAAGCGGATGTAATTTTGATACAAAATTATACGATACGATAAAACTCTATTCATCCCTGGAGGGAAATTGTTCTGCCGACAGGCACATCGCACAACAAGGCACATGATAAAGTTGAAATTAAAATTAAATTAAAAGTGAAACAAAAAGAAAAAGACAAGGGGCTGTTGTCCAGGAGCACAGCGCCTTCACCGGAACAAACGAACAAACAAACAAATGCAGGCTTATCCCCTGGACAGAGGATTCTAAATCTAGAGCCCCCCCCCCCCCCCCATACTGTGTCCCCCTCCTCCCCCACGCTGGCCCCCCATGCCGTGGCCCCCTGGTTCACCATTCAATCCCCTGGTTCACCATCGGAATAGGCAGCGTGTGGAAATCTCATCTGCATCGAATGCATGACTATTATTTCTGAAAATATCTCGTTCCCCCACATAGAACACAGGAGAGTACAGCACAGGAAGGGGCCCTTCGGCCCGCGGTGTTTGTGGTGAACATGATGCAAGGTTAAAGTTGATCTCTGTGGTTCCGCATCGGGACCCTTCTTCCATCAGGTCTCGACCCGAAACCTCGTTCAGTCTGTAGAAGCGTCTCGACCCGAAATGTTACCCATTCCTTCTCTCCAGAGATGCTGCCAGTCCCGCTGAGTTACTCCAGCATTTTGTGCCTATCTTCGGTGTAAACCAGCATCTGCAGTTCCTTCCTACATATTAAACTGATCTCATCTGCCTGTACATGATCCATATCCCTCTATTCCCTGCACTAACATGTGCCTATCTAAAAGCCTCTTAAACGCCACTATCGTATCTGCCTCCACCCCCACCCCTGGCAGTGCGTTCCAGGCACCCACCACCCTCTGTGTAAAAGCGTGCCCCGAACATCTCCATTAAACTTTCCCCCTCTCACCTTATAGCTACGCCCTCTAGTGTTAGACATTTCTACCCTGGGAAAAAGGTTCTGGCTGTCTACCCTATCTATGCCTCTCATAATTGTATATGCTTCTATCAAGTATGGTGGCGCAGCGGCAGAGATGCTGCTTCACAGCGCCAGAGACCCAGGTTCGATCCCGACTACGGGTGCTGTCTGTACGGAGTTTGTACATTCTCCCCGTGACCTGCGAGGGCTTTCTCCGCGACCTTGGGTTTCCTCCCACATTCCAAAGACGTGCAGGTTTGCAGGTTAATAGGCTTAGGTAAATTGTAAATTGTCCCTAGGGTGTGTAGGATAGTGTTAGTGTGCGGGGATCGCTGGTCGGCGGGCCGAAGGGCCTGTTTCCGCGCTGTATCTCTAAACTTAAAAACAAAAAAACTCTTGAGTTCACAACTCTGGCACATTCCTCGCCGCCTGAAGGTAACTGCAGATTTATAGGCAGTGATTTACGTAATAGACAATAGGTGCAGGAGTAGGCCATTTGGCCGTTCAAGCCAGCACCGCCATTCACTGTGATCATGGCTGATCATCCCCAATCAGTACCCCGTTCCTGCCTTCTCTCCATAATAATATCCTTAATATCGACTATTTATTTGCAGAACTAATAGTTTTACGCTGAAACAAACCGCGCCACGGCAACGCTTTCAATTGGAGGAGGTTGACATCATTCAGACTGTTGATTTGACATCTGACTTTGCGTGAAGTTTAACGCTCCTCTTCAGTTAGAGCTGTGAATGCAAACAAGATTATATTACTTAGATGAACGCTCTAATGTGACAAAAATGCTTGTTTAAAAGCAACACCACACACAGTAAAGGGGGAGAGCAACCCATTACCTCACAGAAGATAGACACAAATGTGTGTAGATGCACACAGTCTCTTGACCGGAGTCGAGGAATCGAGGACCAGAGGACATAGGCTTGAGGTGAAGGGGAGAAGATTTAATAGGAATCTGAGGGGGAACTTTTTCCACACAAAGGGTGGTGGGTGTATGGAAAGAGCTGCCAGAGGAGATAGTTCAGGCTGGGACTATCGCAACGTTTAAGAAACATATAGATGTGTACATGGATTGGACAGGTTTAGAGGGATATGGGCCAAATAAGGGCAGGTGAGACTAGTATAGATGGGGCAGGGTACACAAAAGGCTGGAGAAACTCAGCGGGTGCAGCAGCATCTAAGGAGCGAAGGAGACCCTTCTTCAGACTGGTCAGGGATCAGGGAAACGAGAGATATAGACGGTGATGTGGAGAGATAAAGAACAATGAATGAAAGATATGCAAAAAAGTATCGATGATAAAGGAAACAGGCCATTGTAAGCTGTTTGTAGTGTGAAAATGAGAAGCTAGTGTGACTTGGGTGGGGGAGAGATAGAGAGAGAAGGAATGCCAGGGCCCGAGGGCTGAGGGAGAGGTGGGAAGGGGAGGAGACAGCCAGGGTTAACAGAATTGAGAAAATTCAATAGATGGGTCATGTTGGTCGGCATGGGCAAATTGGGCCGAAGGGCCTGTTTCCGTGCGGTGTGGCTCAATGACTTTAAGTGCCATATTCACATTCATGATCTCATTCATGTTCAATAATAGTGTAATGAGCCCATATAAAGGTTTTCTGGAGAATACGACAGCATTGTTGAACTCATTGAAGTTAATTGTGAACTACTGCTTAGAATCTTTAACAATGATACACATCATAATCTATATATACTCGCACTCCACACCAAACTCCAAAGTGCCTCATTCACATTGCACCCACAGATATTTCAAATATCATTAATAATCATCTGGTGTTTATATTATTTATTCTCGCAGGCAGACCCATTTATTCTCTGCGCCAGTTACATCATATTGTGTGAACCAAGGGTTGTTTTTAAGTGGTGCAAGCTAAGTATAACAAATTATCTTCAAGTATCAACGCATTGATAATCTTGTCGAGGTAACTTTATTTGAGTTTAGTTTATGTCACGTCTACCGAGGTACAGTGAAAAGCTTTTGTTGCGTGCTAACCAGTCAGCAGAAAGACAATACATGATTACAATCGAGCCATTTACAGTGTACAAAGGTAGACAGAAAATGCTGGAGGAACTCTGCGGGTGATGACATTTCAGCTCGAGGCCCTTCTTCAGACTGATGAAGGGTCTCGAGGCGAAACGTCACCTCTTCCTTCTCTACATAGATGCTGCCTCACCCGCTGAGTTCTTCCGGCATTCTTTGTCTACCTTCGATTTTTCCAGCATCTGCAGTTCCTTCTTAAACATCCACAGTATACAGATGCAGGACACATGGAATAAGATTTTCTCTGGGATTTCCGGTTTCCTCCCACGCTCCAAAGACATAGAAACATAGAAAATAGGTGCAGGAGTAGGCCATTCGGCCCTTCGAGCCTGCACCGCCATTCAATATGATCATGGCTTATATCCAACTCAGTATCCTGTCCCTGCCTTCTCTCCATATCCCCTGATCCCTTTAGCCACAATGGCCACATCTAACTCCTTCTTAAATATAGCCAATGGACTGGCCTCAACTACCTTCTGTGGCAGAGAATTCCACAGATTCACCACTCTCTGCGCGAAAAATGTTTTTCTCATCTCGGTCCTAAAAGACTTCCCCCTTATCCTTAAACGTCCAGGTTTGTAGGTTAATTGGCTTGGTATAAGTGTAAATCATACCTATACGAAGGGTTTTGTCCAGAGATGCTGCCTGACCCACTGAGTTACTCCAGCTTTTTGTATCTATCTTCCCCTTCTTAGGTTTTTCTTAATACAGTCAGAACCATCACCCAGGCCCACCAAAACCATTTGGAATTTTCACAGTTTGTTCCTCATCCTTGAAAGATATTTTGGAGACAGTGCTGCAGAATTTACACACAGTTGGCCCAGCGGGTCCTCCAGCCTTCAAGCTGAGGGTGGCATGGTGGCGCAGTGGTAGAGTTGCTGCCTCACAGCGCCAGAGACCTGGGTTCGATCCTGACTACGGGTGCTGTCTGTACGGAGTTTGTACGTTCTCCCCGTGACCTTTGTGGGTTTTCTCAGAGATCTTCGCTTTCCTCCCACACTAGAAAGACGTGCAGGTTTGTAGTCTAATTGGCTTTGGTAAAAATTGTAAATCATCCCTAGTGTGCGTAGGATAGTGCTAGCATACGGGGAGCGGACTCGGTGGGCCGAAGGGCCTGTTTCTGCGCTGTATCTCTAAACTAAAACTAAACTTATGTGAAGACAAGAAGGTCTACTAAACGAAACTAAGCTCAACGATGCATTTAGCATGGCATTCTTCACTCATGTATTACATGTACTCACTGTGTTCCAGAGGGCACAGTCTTTGCAACCAGCTTCTAACGTGATTATCAACCAACACTCTCACTGGGCAGATACAAAGGACTGGGAAAGCCAAAATGTGGTCACAACCTCAAATAGAAGGATGTATCTTAGAAAGAAGGTGGGAAATAATTTCTTCAGCCAGAGGGTGGTGAATCTGTGGAATTAATTGCCACGTCAATGGCTATTTAAAGGTGGAGACTGACAGATTCTTGATTAGTGCGGGTGTCAGGGGTTATGGGGAGATGGCAGGAGAATGGGGTTAGGAGGGAGAGATAGATCAGCCATGATTGAATGGATGAGTAGGCTTGATGGGCTGAATGGCCTAATTCTGCTCCTAGAACTTGTGAACTACTGCTAATTCTTATGAACTTATAAAGTGCTAGGAAACGTTCTGAGTTGTTGAACTACTGAGTATGAGTTCAAAAGATGCAAAATGAAATGCCTGTCCTTGCTGTAAGTGCAGGACAAGTCCTACTTGATAGTCAGCAGTGCTGCAAGGCTGGCTTGAATAATTGCTGTGGGATGAAGTCAAGAGCTCTCATATCAAGGTCAGAGTTGCCTTTATCCCATGATGGCATGCAAGCCATGATATTAACCGTCTTCTCTATAACACACCCGATCTCAGTGGGGACGCGTGTGTGATAAACAAGCTTTGGCTGTTATTCCAATTTTCTTCCGAATCTTTTATGTTGAAATTCTGCGCCTCATCTGTAAACACCTCACAGAAGTAGAAGTGTGTTGGCACGTTGGTGCAGCGGTAGAGTTGCTGCCTCGCAGCGCCAGAGACCCGGGTTAGATCCTGACCACGGGTGCTGTTTGTACGGAGTTTGTACGTTCTCCCCGTGACCAAGTGGGTTTTCTCCGGGTGCTCCGGTTTCCTCCCACAATCCAAAGACGTACAAGTTTTTAGAGGTGAATTGTCTTGGTAAAATTGTAAATTGTCTCTAGTGTGTGTAGGATAGTGTGCAGAGTTTGTTGGTCGCCCCGGTCCCTGTTTCCAAGCTGTATCTCTAAACTAAAATGCAAAATTACTCATTTTCAATCATTATATTTTAGACTCCTAAGTAATAAATTGAACATTTATGAAGAAGGGTCTCGACCCGAAACGTCACCCATTCCTTCTCTCCAGAGATTCTGCCTGTCCCGCTGAGTTACTCCAGCTTTTTGTATCTAACTTCGGTTTAAATCAGCATCCGCAATTCCTTCCTACACATACTCCTCAACATTTTTTCAACTGTTCTCTCTGAGGATAGTGGAGGCATCTATTATTAAATCAAAGTATGCTGATTTATTCGACTTATTTAGTCTTGTTAGTCATGTTGATGAATCTCAAGATGGTAAATAGATAGACTCGAGATGTCTGATGGATTTTAGAAACAGAGAAACATAGAAAAATAGGTGCTGGAGGAGGCCATTCGGCCCATCGAGCCAGCACCGCCATTCATTGTGATCATGGCTGATCATCCACAATCAGTAACCCGTGCCTGCCTTCCCCGCATATCCCTTGACTCCACTAGCCCCTGGAGCTCCATCTAACTCTCTTTTAAATCCATCCAGTGATTTGGCCTCCACTGCCCTCTGCGGCAGGGAATTCCATAAATTCACAACTCTCTGGGTGAAAAAGTTTTTTCTCATCTCAGTTTTAAATGGCCTCCCCTTTATTCTTAGACTGTGGTTCTGGACTCGCACATAATTGGGAACATTTTTCCCGCATTTAGCTTGTCCAGCCCTTTTATAATTGTATACGTTCCTGTAAGACTTTAACACGGGTCGATATAAAACAATGCTCATCGGTGCAGGAAACATGAAGCCTGCGTGCACAGTGAATGCTCACACCCTGCCCTCTCTCATCTTTTCTAGTCTACACAATCCTGAGTTTAATCCCTAGCTGTGGTTGTGGAAGCTCGTGAGGTGGAACTTCACTGAAGTGAGTTGCAATGCATGAAGAGATTTGCAGCAATTTGCATCAATCCCTCATTACAATGGACCTGGCCTGGTTGAGATCTCTCTCATGCAATGCGTTCTTCAAGGATCAGGCAGTATATTGGTTTATTCATGTCTGCTCATTAAAAATAGGAGATTAACCAGCCAGATTCAGCATGCTATATGGTTTTTTTAGGTAGTAGATGTTATGTTAGGGACAATCGAAGAAGATAGACACAAAATGCTGGAGTAACTCAGCAGGTCAGGCAGCATCTCTGGAGAGAAGGAATGGGCGACGTTTCGGGTCGAGACCCTTCATCAGACTGAGAGTCAGGGGAGTGGGAAACTAGAGATATGGAAGGGTAGAACAAGTTGTCCAACAACTTTAGGCTGTGCACGCCACACGAAAGAAGAAGAAAACGAAGGGTAAGGTGTGAAAACGACAGATCAAAGAGGATGAAGGACAAGGAAGATGGAGAATGGATCATTGTTAGCAAGAGAAAGAAGACAACAAGGCTGACCAGGTAAAAGGTGATCAGGAGGACAGTCAAACTCATCGGAGAACTAGGATGGATGAGAGAGAGGGTCATCAAGGGTTACTTGAAATCAATGCTCAAACCGCCAATGTTATGGACACTAGGCTGAGAATTTGGTTCAAAGGTGGACTCCATTTGGGGTTTTGTACGATCACACAAACCAACCTCCCTTCCATTGACTCCATCTACACCTCACGCTGCCTCGGCAAGGCCAGCAGCATCATCAAGGACCAGTCTCACCCTGGTCACTCCCTCTTCTCCCCTCTCCCGTCAGGCAAGAGTTGCGGAAGTGTGTAAACGCACGCCTCCAGATTCAGGGACAGTTTCTTCCTTGTGATTACAGGGAGGACATGTAAATTCCAAATATTTTTGAAGAGAAATCAGAAAATCTTTAAGCAAGTTGTGAGTTCTTTCATCACGTCTGGGGGCAGATTTAGGCCATTCCACCCATCAAGTCTACTCTGCCATTCAATCATGGCTGATCTCTCATTCTCCTGCCTTCGCCCCATAACCCCTGACACCCAGAATCTGTCAATCTGTGCCTTAAAAATATCCATTGACTTGGCCTCCACAGCTGTCTGTGGCAATGAATTCCACAGATTCACCACCCTCTGACTGGAGCAATTCCTTCTCATCTCCTTTCTAAAGGAATGTCCTTTAATTCTGACGCTGTGGCCTCTGGTCTCAAACTCGCCCCACAAGTGGAAACATCCTCTCCACATCCACTCTATTCAGTCTTTTCACTATTTGGTAAGTTTCTCATCCTCCTAAACTCCAGCGAGTACAGGCCCAGTGCCGTCAAACGCTCTTTGAGTTGAGTTGCGTCTTCTCGGCCCTGATTGTGTAGCTCGGCTGTTCATGAACGTTTAGCATTTTATAGTTTAGAGATACAGCGCGGAAACAGTCCCTTCAGCCCACCGAATCCCCACCGACCAGCGATCCCCGCACAATAACACTGTTGCACACACAGTATGGACAGTTTTTTTACATTTACACCAAACCAATTAACCGACAAGCCTGCACGTCTTTGGAGTGTGGGAGGAAATAGAAGATCTCGGAGAAAACCCACGCGGTCACGGGGAGAACGTGCAAACTCTGTTCGACAGCGCCCGTAAGCGGGAATTGTGAATTTCAGACACCCTGCCACCATATGTTCCTTGCCTTGCAATGGAGCAAAGTGTTGACTGGAAACATCACATTTAGAATGAAACTGCATGCATTGTAACGATGCTTCTAATTACCAGTGTGAAAGTACAACATGAGATAGGTGGGACTTGTTACTAAACTAATGACAAATGAATGAGTCAGAGTTAATGCACCCACACACAGCTATTTTAATAATCTATTTGTTCTTGTTTTTGCATCAGTCACCTACAATTCACAGGATGTTGCCAGGACTCGAGGGTCTGAGCTACTGGGAGAGGTTGAGTAGGCTGTGTCTCTATTCTTTGGAGCGCTGGAGGATGAGAGGTGATCTTATAAAGGTGTACAAAATCATGAGAGGAATAGATCGGGTAGATGCACAGAGTATGGGAATCAAGAACCAGAGGACATAGGTTTAAGGTGAAGGGGAAAAGATTTAATAGGAACCTGAGGGGTGGCTTTTTCACACAGAGGGTGGTGGGTGCATGGAACGAGCTGCCGGAGGAGGTAGTTGAGGCTGGGACTATCCCAACATTTAAGAAACAGTTAGACAGGTGCATGGATAGGACAGGTTTGGAGGGACATGGACCTCAACGTGGGCAGGTGTGACTAGTATAGATGGGACATCTTGGCCTGTGGGCAATATGGCTGAAGGCCTTTTGCCATGCTGTATCACTCTATGACTCTACTGAAAATAGTTTAACAAGCACATTGTGTAGCTGATTCTGGCCTTTTAGTTCGTGGCTTTGGGCAGTGCAGTTGAATAGTCCTGTGAGAGGGTTTATACCATTGATTCTCACGTAGGTTACTCATGTAAACGCAGATTAATGATACATTTGTGGAGTTAACACATTTTCTTGATAGACTGTATCCTGTGCACAATGTAGGCAACAGGTGGGAAGGAGATGGAGGAGTAAATATGCAAACTAATATCACAAATAATGAATACAATCTTGGAGAAAACCCACGCAGGTCACGGGGAGAACGTACAAACTCCGTACAGACAGCACCCGCAGGCAGGATTGAACCCGGGTCTCTGGCGCTGAGAGGCGGCAACTCTACCCCTGCGCCACTGAACGGATCAGGCAGTAATGTTGTTGATCACTCCGTGTTGTCAGAGTTTTTGTTAATCCTCGTGGGAAGGTCTGTGTATTGAGACACCATCATGTAAATCTTTCTTTTCCTCTCTGCATTAGCTGCTTTATTAATTTCCCCACTGACTCTCCTGCCCAAATTTACTTGGCAAATTATAATGTAATGACTGTGTTGATCTTCCACCGTGTAAGTAGTGGTCATGGAGCAAGATTCCGTAGTGCTTGTTCACATAAGAAGCAAGTGCAGAAAAGGAGAACATTGCACTGAGATTTTCCAAGCTGCTGAATTTCTGCGTGCATTTAAAACGGGTTCAGTGAAACATAGTGCAGGCCACCAAATTCAATTTCATAGCACTACAGGCAGAGTGCAGGCCACCAAATTCAATTTCATAGCACTTCAGGCAGAGTGCAGGCCACCAAATTCAATTTCATAGCACTTCAGGCAGAGTGCAGGCCATCAAATTCAATTTCATAGCATTTCAAGCAGAGTGCAAGCCACCAAATTCAATTTCATAGCATTTCAGGCAGAGGTAGGCCATCAAATTGCCAAACAACTCATTGGATTGTCATTAACGGCTAACAAATCATTTATTGCAAGTACATTGCAGACTCACAGTCCAGTTGATTCACAGCTCAGAATCACAGTTGAGGACTCTCCCTCATGAGTGACTCTTCCAGAGTGACTGACTCAAGTCCAGGCATCCTGGGTTTTATGGTCCTATCCCACCCCGGAAGGGCCGTTACCTTCATCGTTGTGATTGACAGGCGAGAGGACCAATCAGCTGATCTCAAGATTTTTTCAACATTCATAACGTTTTTATTTTTCATCGATCGGAAATATCCTCGGGGCCTCAGCCGAGGAGGACTGTGAGTAAGATGGCCAAAAATCATATTGATATGTGGGAGTGTTTTTTCTAAAATCAATATACAGCGCAGACAGGAAGTGATCAATATGAGACTTTTAGTTATATAGATTTATGACTAAATGATGCTACACATAAAAACAAACCAACAATAATAATAGATAAAGGCAAAATCATTGTCCTCTAGTCTACCACTATAACACATTTCGATATCTTAGTATGGTCTTTTATTAGGTAGCTTTGTACACATCGTACTGATTCACGGAATTACTTCAATGATAATGTTGAAGACATTCTAGCCCTTGCCTTAACTCAATTGTTGCTGTAAGCCTCCTCCATGCCTCAGGGCAGATGGTGTGAGCTTGGTTCCAGCTGAGAACAGGCTGAAAGACGACTCAATATCTGTTGCCTGAGGCTAATGATAGTGAAGTTCCTCCATGCTGGGGAGATGATGCATCCAGCTCTTCCTCCCCCCATGTTCCCTTCATGGCTTTTCTCCAGGGTGCGGGTCTGCTGGACCCAAACACGAGCTCCTGTCCTCGGTTGCTGGAGCATCCCTCCCCGTTCCTCCTGCTTCAGGTCACGTTCACGCCTGGAGGTCCTCACCGCGAGGGCAGTTGTTGTTTCTGAAACACAGCGGGCGGCGAGCTGGTTGTGAAACCACTCGAAGAAGGAGCAGCGGATACAATGAAATATTAAAGCTGTGTAGCCTCATTCATCTTTGAAATGGACTCTCAGGAAAACAACTCCAATAAACACAAAAAGGGGCAGAATCTTTGGTTTTGTTTAGTTTTGTTTTAGTTTTGAGATACAGCGTAGAAACAGGCCCTTCAGCGCTGCTACACAATCAAGCTGTCCACAGCGTACAGATACGTGATAAAGGAACAACGTGAATAATGTTGCGTGCAAGATAAGGTCAGCAAAGTCTGATCAAAGATAGTCCAAGGGTCTCCAATATATATATATAAGACTGTGAATATCAAATGAAGGAGAAAAAATCTTTCAAATTATTAGTGTTATAGAGAATAGACAATAGACAATAGGTGCAGGAGTAGGCCATTCGGCCCTTCGAGCCAGCACCGCCATTCAATGTGATCATGGCTGATCATCCCCAATCAGTACCCCGTTCCTGCCTTCTCCCCATATCCCCATATCCCGCTATTTTTAAGAGCCCTATCTAGCTCTCTCTTGAAAGCATCCAGAGAACCGGCCTCCACCGTCCTCCGAGGCAGAGGATTCCACAGACTCACCACTCTCTGTGAGAAAAAGTGTTTCCTCGTCTCCCTTCTAAATGGCTTACTCCTTATTCTTAAACTGTGGCCCCTGGTTCTGGACTCCCCCAACATCAGGAACATGTTTCCTGCCTCTAGCGTGTCCAAACCCTTAACAATCTTATATGTTTCAATGAGATTCTCTCTCATAGAAACATAGAAATTAGGTGCAGGAGTAGGCCATTCGGCCCTTCGAGCCTGCACCGCCATTCAATATGATCATGGCTGATCATCCAACTCAGTATCCCGTACCTGCCTTCTCTCCATACCCTCTGATCACCTTAGCCACAAGGGCCACATCTAACTCCCTCTTAAATATAGCCAATGAACTGGCCTCAACTACCCTCTGTGGCAGAGAGTTCCAGAGACCCACCACTCTCTGTGTGAAAACATTCCTTCTCATCTCGGTCCTAAAGGATTTCCCCCTTATCCTTAAGCTGTGACCCCTTGTCCTGGACCTCCCCAACATCGGGAACAATCTTCCTGCATCTAGCCTGTCCAACCCCTTAAGAATCTTGTAAGTTTCTATAAGATCCCCTCTCAATCTCCTAAATTCTAGAGAGTATAAACCGAGTCTATGCAGTCTTTGTTCATAAGACAGTCCTGACATCCCAGGAATCAGTCTCTCATCCTTCTAAACTCCAGAGTGTACAAGCCCAGCCGTTCCATTCTCTCAGCATATGACAGTCCTGCCATCCCGGGAATTAACCTTGTAAACCTACGCAGCACTCCCTCAATAGCAAGAATGTCCTTCCTCACATTAGGGGACCAAAACTGCACACAATACTCCTCTCCAAAAGTATGCAATGACCTTTTGCCACACACTCACCTATCCCATCCAACCATGTCCTGGACCCAACACACTGATGCAATAAAGAAAGCACATCCACGCCTGTAGATCCTGAGTAGATTAGGGAGATCCAGTGTGTCAGAGAGGATCCTCTTGGACTTCTACAGGTGTACAGTGGAGAGCATATTGACTGGTGGCAGCAAGGCCTGGCTCGGCAACTTCGGTAAGCCGTTTGGAATCTTTTCCACACAGAGAGTAGTGAGTGTGGAACTCTCTATGGTGGAGGCTGGTTCTCTGGATACTTTCAAGAGAGAGCTAGATAGGGCTCTTAAAGATAGGGGAGTCAAGAGATATGGGGAGAAGGCAGGAACGGGGTACTGATTGTGGATGATCAGCCATGATCACATTGAATGGCGGTGCTGGCTCAAGGGGTCGAATGGCCTATTCCTGCACTTATTGTCTGTTGAATGCCCAGGAGCGAAGATGACTGCAAAAAGTAGTGAAGACTGTCCAGTCCATCACCGGCTCTGACCTATCAACATCGATGGGATTTACCGGAGTCGTTGTCTCAAAAAGGCAGCCAGCATCACCAGAGACCCACACCACCCTGGCCACGCACTCATCTCACCCCTGCCATCGGGAAGCAGGTACAGGAGCCTGAAAACTGTAACGTTCAGGTTCAGGATCAACTTCTTCCCAACAGCCATCAGGCTGTTAAACACAACAAGCTCAAATAAGCTCCGAACTACAATAGACTATTATTGTTATTATTGCATTCATCTTATTTGTTTTTTTACCTATGTTTGTTTGTACCTATGTGTATATGTGTATATATATATATAGATATATAGATAAAAATGCTGGAGAAATTCAGCGGGTGAGGCAGCAGCTATGGAGCGAAGGAATAGGTGACATTTCGGGTCGACCCGAAACGTCACCTATTCCTTCGTTCCATAGATGTTGCCTCACCTGCTGAGTTTCTCCAGCATTTTTGTCTACCTTCAATTTTTCCAGCATCTGCAGTTCCTTCTTAAACACATATAGCTAATATATTTATATATATGTGTGTGTGTGTGTGTGTGTGTGTGTTTGTGTGTGTGTGTGTGTGTGTGCGTGAGTGTGTGTGTGTGTGTGTGTGTTTGTGTGTGTGTGTGTTGTGTGTGTGTGTGTGTGTGTGTGTGTGTGTGTGTGTGTGTGTGTGTGTGTGTGTGTGTGTGCGTGCGTGCGTGCGCGCGCGCGTGCATGCGTGCGTGCGTGCGTGCGTGCGTGCGTGCGTGTGTGTGTGCGTGCGTGTGCACACACTAGACTTTTTCCTGGTTTATTATATTGTTTGCAGTGTACAATGTGTCCATATTGTGTTGTGCTGCTGCAAGCTAGAATGCCATTGTTCTATCTGGGACACATGACAATAAAACACTCTCGACTTGATATTCTTGTTCCCTTCTCCTCCGCCGTTTGCAGTTAGATCACCAGTGGAACACTGCAAGTAGGTTGTTTTGATTTCAGTCTTGGTTTGCAGCAACTTACTAAACTGCTCCAGGTTGAAACCAAACTCCACCATATTTATTATACGCAGGATAATTAATAAATCAAGCGTTCTGCTACTACTCGCAAGGCGCAGTTCCTCATTCTTGAGACGAGCGAGTTTGGCTTGATTCCATTGCAGTTACAAGATCAATCTGTCACGAAACATAAAAGTTAATTGGGTTCTGGCTGTAAAAATAAAAATACTGTAGCAGAATACTAGTAGTGTAATAATAATAATGTGGAAACATACATTCAAGTCCCTGCTCAACTATTAAATCCTTATTTCGGTGTAATTAAAAGTTCCTTCAAAAATACATAAAATTGATTGATATCATCAAACGCCAGAATGAAATAATTCATTTTGCTCCGAGTGTGTTTCTCCGGGAGCTCCGGTTTCCTTCCAGACTCCAAAGACATGCAGGTTTTTAGGTTGAAGAAAGAACTGCAGATGCTGGAAAAATTGAAGGTGGACAAAAATGCTGGACAAAGGCAGCGGGTGAGGTAGCATCTACAGAGCGAAGGAATAGGTGAAGAACCCGCTGAGTTTCTCCAGCATTTTTGTCTACCTCAGGTGTTTAGGTTAATTGGCTTTGGGAAAATTGTAAGTTATCTCTAGTGAGTAGGATAGTGCTTGTATACGGGATGATCGCCGGTCAGCACGGACTCGATGGGCTGAAGGGCCTGTGTCCACGCTGTCGCTCTAAAGTCATTTTGTGTCTTTCTACAACAGAACGTTTGCAGTTGGTCATGTGCTGCAAGTCTTAAAGCAACACTCACGGAATCGAGGGTCTCGACTCGAAACATCACCCATTCCTTCCTCTCCAGAGATGCTGCCTGCCCCGTTGAGTTACTCTGGCATTTTGTGTCTATCTTCGGTTTAAACCGGCACCTGCAGTTCCTTCCCACACTCACTGAATACAACAACTAAGCAATGCCGGACACCAACTTAAAGTCTGGATCATCGCCACTATATCTGCAGCGTTTAACTGTGACGGCCACTTCATGCTCATCGCCTCTTACTCTTCCATGTAGTTGAGTTCTGGGATGTCAGGACTGTCTTATGAACAAAGACTGCATAGACTCGGTTTATACTCTCTAGAATTTAGGAGATTGAGAGGGGATCTTATAGAAACTTACAAAATTCTTAAGGGGTTGGACAGGCTAGATGCAGGAAGATTGTTCCCGATGTTGGGGAGGTCCAGGACAAGGGGTCACGGCTTAAGGATAAGGGGGAAATCCTTTAGGACCGAGATGAGAAGGACTTTTTTCACACAGAGAGTGGTGGGTCTCTGGAACTCTCTGCCACAGAGGTAGTTGAGGCCAGTTCATTGGCTATATTTAAGAGGGAGTTAGATGTGGCTAAGGGGATCAGAGGGTATGGAGAGAAGGCAGGTACGGGATACTGAGTTGGATGATCAGCCATGATCATATTGAATGGCGGTGCAGGCTTGAAGGGCCGAATGGCCTACTCCTGCACCTAATTTCTATGTTTCTCTATGTTAGTTTAGTTTATTGTCACGTGTACCGAGGTACAGTGAAAAGCTTTTGTTGCGTGCTAACCAGTCAGCGGAGAGACAATACGCGATTACAATCGAGCCATTTGCAGAGTACAGATACATGATAAGGGAATAATTTTTAGTGCAAGGTAAAGCCAGTAAAGTCCGATCAAGGATAGTCCAAGGCTCAATATTCTCCCTGATGTGTGCAAGTTAGTATACGCTGGTCGGCATGGACTCGGTGGGATGAAGGGCCTGTTTCCACGATGTATCTATAAAGTCTAGAGTCTTCCTAACTGGCAATAGTCCATGGACAAGTTGGCTATTTATGGCTTCTCAGTTGGTTCTGATTTAAAATCATATAGATTTAGGCTCATTTAGGTTTTACATGCCTCTTCAGTTCAGGTTAATTTACTGTCATGTCTAACGAGCTACAGTGAAAAGCTTTGGTTGTGTGCTAACCAGTCAGCGCAAAGTTTACAATCGAGCCCCAGTGCACAGTGTACAGATACATGACAAGGGAATAATGTTGTGGTCCTGATGTTTCAATATGTTCTCTGTTTAACTTGATGTTGGACTTCTATATGATGTTGACAGTGGACGGCTAATGAAATCATGCACATGTCAACAGTCCATGGGCTGCACCACTGGAAAGGGCGCAGAGAAGATTTACGAGGATGTAGCCAGAACTCAAGGGTCTGAGCGACAGGGAGAGGTTAAGCAGACTAGGTCTCTATTCCTTAAAGCCCTGTCCCACTGTACGAGTTCATTCAAAGAGTTCTCCCGAGTTTGCCCTGATTCGAACTCGGAGAATTACGGTAATGGCATGTTGAAAAATCTTCACGAGTCTTCCCGAGTTTACCGAGTTTCCCGAGTACCTGCCGTTAGCGTTATGAGCCGCTAAGAGGCGTCCTGAGCTCCGACGTACCCGCTACGTTCATTCTCCGTGCTTACCACGAGTTTGATTTTTTTTTAAAACTCGGGAGAGCTCTTGAATGATCTTTTACCATGGGACAGGGCCATTGGAGAGCAGAGGGTGAGGAGTGGTCATATAGAACGGTACAAAATCATGAGAGTGTGGTGGCACCTGGTGGCTAGCAATGGGCATAGCGATCCCTCGACTCAAGATGGAGTGGGAGGCGTTTGGTCAAGGGGTCTGGCCCTGGTATTTAACGTCCGGTAACACCTGTGCACGAGTTGGGAGCAGGGGGCAGCACGGTAATAATAATAAAATACACTTCGTTCTCACAACTTTGTGTGCGACTAATTCTTGGCTGGACTCCCATGAGACCCCGCTAAGTAAGTAAGTAAGTTTATTGGCCAAGTATTCACATACAAGGAATTTGCCTTGGTGCTCCGTCCACAAGTAACAACATGACACACAGTGACAGTTACGAATGACTCAGAAAACACTAAACATTAATAATAATAAAACATTAAGGAATAAGAGGAAGAGGAATAGATCGGGTGGACGCACTCAGTGATTTAATCTGAAGAAGAGTCTCGACCTGGAACACATCCATCTTTTTTCTCCAGAGATGCTGCCTGACCCGCTGAGTTACTCCAGCATTTTATGTCTGTCTTTAACCCAGAGTAGGGGAATCAGAGCCAGAGGACATAGGTTTAAGGTGAGGGGAAAAGATTCAATAGGAATGTGAGGGGGAACATTTTCACATATAGGGTGGTGGGTGTATGGAATGAGCTGCCGGAGGAGGTAGTTGAGGCTGGAACTATCCCAATGTTTAAGAAATAGTTAGACAGGTATATGGATAGGACGGGTTTAGAGGGATATGGTCCAAAGGCGGGCAGGTGGGACTAGTGTAGATGGGACATGTTGGCCGGTGTGGGCATGTTCCCCGAAGGGCCTGTATCAGCGCTGTACCTCAAAACTAAAAACTAAAAAACGTTGCCATATTGTATGACAATGACTGGTATCTTCAATCTCACCTCAACAGTCCACTATCCCCATCTGTTTCGAGGAATACTCCATCATTCCAGTCCTCAAGTAAAGTGACCTGCCTCAATCACGATCAGACAGTAGCTTTAACATGGACTACTGTGGGCTCCACCTTTCCTGAGTGGTTGGTGCCGGCTCTGGTTTGTTCTCTAACTTTTCATAACCGTAGTTTCCCTTTCCCCTGAGTCTCAGTCTGAAGAAGGGTCGCGAAAAGTCACCCATTCCCTCTCTCCAGCGATGCTGCCTGCCCGCTGAGCTACTCCAGCATTTTGTGTCTACCTTCAATATCGACATACGATTGCTCAGTTGTTTGAGGTTCTCCCTGGGCAAGGGCGGCACGGTGGCACAGCGGTAGAGTTGCTGCCTCACAGCGCCAGATATGTGCGGAGGTGCTGTCTGTACGGAGTTTGTACGTTCTCCCCGTGACCTGCGTGGGTTTTCTCCGAGATCTGCGGTTTCCTCCCACACTCCAAAGACGTGCAGGTTTGTAGGTTAATTGTCTTGGTATAATTATAAATTGTCCCTAGTGTGTGTGGGGTGACATTCGTGTGTGGGGATCGCCAGTCGGCACGGACACGGTGGGCTGAAGGGCCTGTTTCTGCGCTGTATCTCGAAACTAAACTAAACTAAACTAATCTAAACTTACTCGGGAGTCTGGAGTGACTTCAAGCCTTATGTCAGTAAACTAAACAAAGGGAGGAGTATTGAAGGCCAACTCATCTGAGGCACACTAAAGCAAGAGAGAGCTGAGAAAATAGCTCCCTTCTTTCTGTGGTGATATATTACAGGCCTGGATAGAGTGGATGTGAAGAGGATGTTTCCACTAATGGGGAAAAATGGGATCAGATATCATAGACTCAGAATTAAAGGACGGTTCTCCTTCCTAAAGGAAATGAGGAAGAATTTCTTTAGTCAGAGGGTGGTGAATTTGTGGAATTAATTGCCACAGACGGATGTGGAGGGTATACCCAAGTATACTGGGTATTTTTAAGGCAGAGATAGATAGATTCTTGATTAGTACGGGTGTCAGGGGTTATAGGGAGAAGGCAGGAGAATGGGGTTAGGAGGGAGAGATAGATCAGCCATGATTGAATGGCGGAGTAGACTCGATGGGCCGAATGGCCTAATTCTGCTCCTATAAGAACATTATACTATTCTCATCTTCATCCAAATCCCTCACACGTTCCATTTAAGTCCTTTCAGTAGATCAGCAGTTCCGGCCCCAGCATATGTGTTGGCAATGAATCTGATTTTATGCTGCACAGACATGGAACTCCTCATGTGTGACAATTGATTGCTTGTTGAAATACAGGGGAAGGGCAACTCTGGAGGAATGTAGCTGAAAGATGAAATAGCATTTCATTAGCACAGAGAAAGAAGTGTTGCTGCTTTTCTCAAGATCGAACTCTAGGCATTTTTCCTTGGCAGAGCTGTAGAGTCCGTGCTAATCACCTAGCAAGCTCTTAGGCTTTCTAAAACACTTGCTAAGGCCTCCTGAGAAAAAATATTTTCCATTCTCTCGACCAGAAGGATGTCTTGATTTCACCTGGGCAGCTTACAACCCAGCGGTATGAATATTGATGTCTCTAACTTCAAATAACTCTTGCTTTCCCTCTCTCTCTCCATCCCTCCCCCATCCTGGTTCTCCGACTAATTCTGAAGAAGGGTCTCGACTCAGAACGTCGCCCATTCCTCTTATCCAGAGATGCTGCCTGAGCCGCTGAGTTACTCAAGCCTTTTGTGTCTATCTTCGGTTTAAACCAGCATCTGCAGTTCCTTCCTACGTAGATCCACTGTCAAACTGATTAAATATTACTGACTACATGCCTCCTTGTTGTCACCTTCCCCTCAGCTAACAATCAACCATTCTACATTTCCTCGTGCAACTTCCCCTTTGATATGTCGTTTTCACACCGTACCTTTTTATATCTCTCGTCTCCCTCTCCCCTGACTCTCAGTCTGAAGAAGGTAGACAAAAGTGTTGGAGAAACTCAGCGGGTGAGGCAGCATCTATGGAGCGAAGGAATAGGTGACCTTTGGGGTCGAGAGACCCGAAACGTCATCTATTCCTTCGCTCCATAGATGCTGCCTCACCCGCTGAGTTTCTCCAGCATTTTTGTCTACCTTCGTTTTTTCCAGCATCTGCAGTTCCTCCTTAAGCACTCAGTCTGAAGAAGGTTCCCGACCCGAAAATGTCACCCATTCCTTCTCTCCAGAGATGCTGCCTGCCCCGCTGAGTTACTCCAGCGTTTTGTGTCTATCTTCAGAATGTTTTGAATGTCCCAAGGCATTGCTGCCTGCCAGTGTGCCTTCCATTCACACATTTCAGTACGAAAGATTGAGAAAGATGATTAAATGTGACAGCTATTGGATAATTAACCTGCATTTGATCTGTATAATGAGATGTCCCTACAGGGACCAAAATGGCCTGTTTGCATACTTGATATGCAATTGATAAAAATAAGAGTATAATATTTCTGCACAGTATGTACCGTCTACACTATGGGTAAACATTCTTAAACGGTGGATTCTCCTGATTTATTTTGAAACAAAGAACTGATGAATGCTGGTTTATACCAAAGATAGACACAAAGTGATAGATTCTTCATTAGTACGGGTATCAGGGGTTATGGGGAGAAGGCGGGAGAATGGGGTTCGGAGGGAGAGATAGATCAGCCATGATTGACAATAGACAATAGGTGCAGGAGTAGGCCATTCGGCCCTTCGAGCCAGCACCGCCATTCAATGTGATCATGGCGGATCATCCCCAATCAGTACCCCGTTCCTGCCTTCTCCCCGTATCCCCTGACTCCGCTATCTTTAAGAGCCCTATCTAGCTCTCTCTTGAATAGCAGTGTAGACTCTATGGTTGAATGGCTTAATTTTGTTCCTATGATTTATGAACTTATAAATTGTGTATATCTGTGGAATTCATTGCCACAGAAGGCTGTGGAGGCCAAGTCAAAGGATATTTTTAAGGTGGTGATGTACAGATTCTTGATTAGTGTGGGTGCCAGGGGTTATGGGGATAAGGCTAAACAATGGAGTTAAGAGGGAGAGATAGATCAGCCATGATTGAATGGCGGGGTGGACTTGATGGGCCGAATGGCCTAATTCTGCTCATATCACTTATAGAGGATTACAAAATTAGACGAGGAATTGATCGGGTAAATGCAGAAAAAGATGTTGTCAGATTTACGAGGGTGTCTAATTCTGCTCCGAGAGGTTATGAACATGAAGCTAACATGAGCGTCTAAACTGACAGAAGACCCGCGACTCCCGCAGTTTTGGGGTTCAAGCAGAATCTCAAGTCGTTTCCTTTTTGTAGTGATTTTCATCACCACTGCTGCTCCATTCCAACCATCAGCTGTATCAGTGCTAGGCAGCTGAGAGAGAGGTTTTGAAATGCATCTTCCTGACTTATTGATCTTATTATTAACCGAGATGCTAAAGTCATGTATTGATCCATTCTCAGAGTCACCATATTCCTACTCTTCTTACAATTTCATGTTCATAAGTTCTAGGAGCAGAAATAGGACATTTGACCCAGCGAGTCTAGTCTGCCATTCAATCATGGTGTGTATATATTTATATAATGGTGTATGGACACACTGATATGATATGTTCTTTATTCGCGCCTACTATATTCTGTTGAGCTGATGCAAAGCAAGAATTTCATGGTCCTATCTGGGACAGATGACAATAAAATCTCTTGACTCGAGACTCTTGGCTGAACTATCTCTCCCTCTCAACCCCATTCTCCTGCCTTCACCCCACAACTTTTGACACCCTTATCAAGAATCTATCTATCTCCGCCTTAAAAATATCCAAATACATGGCCTCCACTGCCATCTGTGGCAATGAATTCTACAGATTCACCACCCTCTGACTAAAGAAATTCCTCTTCATCTCCTTTCCAAAGGAAAAAGAAAAAACTGCAGATGCTGGAAAAATCGAAGGTGGACAAAAATGCTGGAGAAACTCATCGGGTGAGGCAGATTCTACGGAGCGAAGGAATAGGTGACGTTTCGGATCGAGACCCTTCTTCCTTTCTAAAGGTACGTCCTCTTATTCTGAGGCTGTGCCCTCTGGTCCTAGACTCTGCCACTAGTGGAAGCATCCTCTCCACATCCACTCTATCCAAACCTTTCACTATTTGATAAGTTTCAATGAGGTCCAACTTGCCCCTAGTGTGTAGAACTGGGTATCTGGGTTGGTGGGCCGAAGGGCCTGTTTCAATGAGGTGGCCCCTCATCCTTCTAAACTGCAGGTTAACCCACTCATTCCTGGGCTCATTCTCGTAGACCTAAGTGAGAGAATTTAAGCAAAATGAGAACAAAACAGAGCTGCTCAAAGTCTGGTTGTTACCTGTTTGTTGAATTACAATGAGTAATTCTCCATTACTGAGGTTATTGATCTTTTTGATCATGAGGCAGTTAAGGAGAGAAAGAATCGCTGCATTAATTATTATTGAAGAGAGTTTAGGAATAAATTGACTTTAATTCATTTAATTAATAGGGAATTGGGCTGGAAAAGTTTTTCTGGTCAGTAGAAATTTATCCAAACATGTTTGTCTACATTGTTGCTGTTCCTTATTTGTTACTTCATAAGTTTATGTGATAGGAGCAGAATTAGGCCATTTGGCCCATCGTCTACTCCGCCATTCAATCATGGCTGGTCTATCTCTCCCTCCAAACTCCATTCTCCTGCCTTCCCCCCATAACCCCTGACACCCGCACTAATCAAGAATCTATCTATCTCTGCCTTAAAAATATCCATTGACTTGGCCTCCACAGCCGTCTGTGGCAATGAATTCCACAGATTCACCACCCTCTGACTGAAGAAATTCCTCCTCATCTCCTTCCTAAAGGTACATCCTTTAATTCCGAGGCTGTGACCTCTGGTCCTAGACTCTATCACTAGTGGAAACATCCTCTCCACATCCACCCTATTGTGATTGGGAGTGAGAATATTAATGTTTCCAGTGATATAGTCAAGCATCAAATACTTATCAATGGATATAGTTAAGATATGTTCGATGGATATATTTTATGAACCAGTTGTGAAAATGTTCAATTTCCAAAATGTGACCAACTCTCTCCTCAACAAAACCCTGCAATTGATCGGCAGTTTGGCGCAGCGGTAGAGTTGCCGCCTCACTGCGCCAGGGACCCGGGTTCGTTCCGACTACGGGTGCTGCCTGCACGGAGTTTGCACGTCCTCCCCGTGACCTGCGTGGGTTTTCTCCAGGTGCTCCGGTTTCCTCCCACACATCATTGCCAGTTCATTGGCGATATTTAAGAGGGAGTTAGATGTGGCCCTTGTGGCTAAAGGGATCAGGGGGTATGGAGAGAAGGCAGGTATGGGATACTGAGTTGGATGATCATCCGTGATCACATTGAATGGCGGTGCTGGCTCGAAGGGCCGAATGGCCTACTCCTGCACCTATTGTCTATTGTTTATTGTCTATCTCTAAACTAAACTAAAACCTTAGCGATGTGTATGGTTGTGTTTTGTTCTTGCACATTGTGCCAGTGAGCAATGTGCCCTTCAATAAAATCCTTAGATGCCAACAATCCAACAGGATGTATTTTGGTTGACACTGAGTGAAGTGAGATGTGGTGAGGTATAAATAGTACTAGAATTTCTGCTTCCCATTCGCAAAAAATATTTATCTGAGGTGCAATTTCATCCTTCTGCTCATAACACAATATCATCACTGACACAGACCCAAAAAGCTGGAGTAACTCAGCGGGACAGGCAGCATCTCTGGAGAGGAGGACCGGGTGACGTTTCGGGTCGAGATCCTTCTTCAGACCTACTCGCCCATTCCTTCTCTCCAGAGAAGCTGCCTGTCCCGCTGAGTTACTCTGGCTTTTTTGTGTCTATCTTCGGCTTAAACCAGCATCTGCAGTTCCTTCCTACACGATATCACTGCCATTGCAGAAGCCTCTCTCAGCCTCTCACCTCTGTGATCATATCATTGTTATGAATACTTCTATCTCAGTGGGGCCATTAAGTGCATGTGAAAAAGAGTGGAAAGAAGGATTTGAATGAACAGCTGTAGTTAAGCATTGTGCGTTTATTAATAATGCATTCGAAATATCTTGCCATTCATTATAATGTCATCTGCACGACTTTGATTATTTCAATATAATGCTTTGGTTTAAACCAGCATCTGCAGTCCCTTCCTACACACTTCTTCAATTATTTCACCCTTGCTTCTAGTCAGAATTTTAACTTCTCTTGAATCTTCTTTCTTTCCCAACATGCTATCAGTACTGACTGTAGCCAAATGGGACCATTAGCACCATTTACCGCTGCTGCTTAGTTTAACGTGTAGTTTGGAGATACAGAGCGGAAACTGGCCCTTCGGCCCACCGAGTCCATGCCGACCAACGGTCACAATCGAGAGAGAATTGACAGAAGCAGATATTGTTAGCACAAAATGTGTAGAGAGGGAACTGCAGATGCTGGCTTCCACCAACGCTAGACACAAAATGCTGGAGTAACTCCGCAGGGACAGGCAGCATCTCTGGAGAGAAGGAATGGGCGACGTTTCGGGTCGAGACCCTTCATCAGTGTGATTTTATGTCTATCTTCGATTTAAACCAGCATTTGCAGTTCCTTCCTCCCCACAGAGAACCGTACAGCGCAGGAATGTGACGCTGCTCAGACTGAAAGTAGAGGTGGGCCAAGGAAAGGGGGAAATAATCTGCAAATAAAAAGGCCCGGAGAAGGTCGAAGGTTGTCTGAAGAAGGGCTCTGACCCGAAAGGTCACCCACTCTTTTTCTCCTGAGATGCTGCCTGACCCACTGAGTTTCTCCAGCATTTTGTTTCTATCTTCAGCATAAACCAGCATCTTCAGTTCCTAGTTTTGAACTTGGAGATTTATGTAATTATGGGGTATTTTACGACCTTTCTGGGTTCGTTGGTTTTAGTTTTGCTTAGTTTTGAGGAAACAGGCCCTTCGGCCCACTGAGTCCGTGCCGACCAGCGATCCCCGTACACTAACACTATCCTACACACAAACTAGGGACAATTTTACATTTTTACACCAAGCCAATCAGCCTACAAATTTGTACATCTTTGGAGTGTGGGAGGAAACCGAAGATCTCGGAGAAAACCAAGGCAGGTCACAGGGAGAACGTGCAAACTCTGTACAGACAGCACCCGCAGTCGGGATCGAACCAGGGTCTCCGGCAATTCTACCGCTGCACCACCGTGCCACCCTTTTCTCTTGACTCTAAATGCACTGTACATTGGCTGCATTAATGCACCGTAAAATGCACTAAACATTCACAGCTTCAGCGCTGACAAATCAACATGAGAGATGCTAACTATGTTTGCCACTTCATAAATTTGCTTTTGGAAAATGATTTGCTTGATCAGGCAACGAGCTGTTTACATGGTTACCCCCTGTGTAAAACCCAGCAGTGAAATTAAACTGTATCATGTTAACCCTGGAAAGCTTTATAATGAGCTGTAAGACTGGATCTTTGAAACGCTCGCTCATAATAGTCTGTGACACAAACTTAAGGGCCTGTCCCACACAGGCGATTTTTTGGGCTACTACAGGCGACTGCTGAAAAATTGTCAACATGTTGAAAAGTTTACAGCGACATTGGAGACGATTTTTGCTGTCGTATGTGAAAACTAGTCCCTGGCAGTCGCCTATAGAATCACGTAAGTGGGACACGACCATTGTTGTTAGTTGATTTTGTGTGAAAAATAGATGGATTCTGTATCTTGATCTGGTATTTTCTGTAAAACAAATGTATGGCATTGCACAAACAGAACAGTTATTTCTACCTGAAGTGAATAATTTAAAAACTAGGTCTTATTTTAATTGCTTCCTAATAGTTCATCCACACAGACTTAAGACTAAAGTCTTAAGCGTGGAAACAGGCCCTTCGGCCCACCGAGCCCGCACCGACCGGCGATCCCCGCACACTAATACTATCCTACACACACTCTGGGGACAATTTAGAATTTTTACCAAGCCAATTGACCTGCAAATCTGTACGTCTTTGGAGTTTGGGAGGAAACCAGAGATCTCGGAGAAAACCCACGCACGTCACAAGGAGAACGTACAAGCTCCGTGCAGACAGCACCCGTAGTCAGGATCGAACCCGGGTCTCTGGCAGCAACTCTACCGCTGCACCATCATATCACATGCGGCACAGTTATTACTAATATCAACATTATTTTTCTGCCCTTTGTGTTACCTGTCTGTGCACATTTTCTTTCCACTGCATTTCACTGGCTTCAAGCTTACTACATTTTGTCTACTCCACTGTGAAATTTCCTCAAGGCATGCCTACTTTGAAGAAGTTCTCCTCCTCTCTCCGAAGACAGTTTAACAGCCTCCTCTCCCACAGCCCACTGTCTCCGCCTCTTCCTTTCTTCTTCCTGCCTCCACATCAGTCTGAAGAAGGGTCTCGACCCGAAACGTCACCTATTCCTTCGCTCCATAGATGCTGCCTCACCCGCTGAGTTTCTCCAGCACTTTTATCCACCTGCGATTTTTCCATCATCTGCAGTTCCTTCTTAAACACATCAAAATGGCTTTTTACAGTGAAACACTGAGAAGTTGCTGCACAAATGGAAGCTCTTTCTTAACGGAGACCTCCAAGGTTTTCCGACCATGGGACCTACTGAAGATGGTTCTTTGAAGTACAATCAGGAGAAAATTGAGTTTCCCTTAACGAGTCACCAGAGTTCCACAATGACACTTAGTTTAGACACACTGTATAGCGTGGAAATAAGCCCCTTCGGCTCACTGAGTTCATGCCAACCATATAACATATAACCATATAACAATTACAGCACGGAAACAGGTCTTCTCGGCCCTTCCAGTCCGTGCCGACCATTTATTTTCCCCTAGTCCCATCTACCTGCACTCAGACCATACCCCTCCATTCCCTTCCCGTCCATATACCTATCCACTTTATTTTTTAATGTTAAAATCGATCCTGCCTCCACCACTTCTGCAGGAAGATCATTCCACACAGCCACCACTCTCTGAGTAAAGAAGTTCCCCCTCATGTTACCCCTAAACTTCTGTCCCTTAATTCTAATGTCATGCCCTCTTGTTGGAATCTTCCCTACCCTCAATGGGAAAAGCTTATACACGTCAACTCTGTCTATCCCTTTCATCATTTTAAAGACCTCAATCAAGTCCCCCCTTAACCTTCTGCGCTCCAAAGAATAAAGACCTAATCGATCGCCTGTTCACACAAGTTCTATGTTATCCCACTTTCACGTTCACTCCCTACACAATTTACAGATGCCGCCTGTCCCGCTGAGTTACTCCAGCTTTTTGTGTCTATCTTCGGTTTAAACCAACATCTGCAGTTCCTTCCGACACATTTAACCTGCAGCCCCCTTCTGGTCTTTGGATGTGCGAGGAAACTGAAGCACCCGGAGAAAACCCACGCGTGCACAGGGAGAACGTGAAAACTCCACACAGACAGCACCTGTAGTCAGGATCGCAACCCCGGGTTTAGTTTAGTCTAGAGATACCATGCGATACGTTGATACTTCGGCCCTCCGAGTCCGTGCCGACCAGCGGTTACCCCGCATACTAACGCTATCGTGCACACACTGGCGGAAATTTGCAATTTACCTACAAGCCTGTACGTCCGCCTTTGGAGTGTGGGAGGAAACCGGAGCACCCGGACAAAACCCATGCAGGTGACAGGGAGAACATGCAAACTCCTCACAGACAGCACCCGAAGTCAGGATCTAACCCGGGTCTGTGGCGCTGTGAGGCAGCAACTCTACCGCTGCGTCACCGTGTCGCCATGACTGGCCAGGATAATAATACAACCGATTACCCGTCTGTAAAGGGTAAAAATTGCAGAAGCACCCAGCAGGTTCGGCAGCATCTGTGGAAAGAGGAGGAGTTGATATTTTGGGTCCTGGACACTTTGTCAGAGCTTGCAGCATTCTCTGTTCTTTTTGTTTCATTTTCGACTATCCTGCCAGACCAGTTGAACCCGCCAAGAGACCCATCTTTGTGTGGTCTTGGAGTGATGTACAGAGCACGCCACATCTGTTTGTGTTGACATCCCAAAAGCCATGATTGCATCGATTCCACACACCACTCTCTCAAAGAATAATTCCTAACAAGTGTATTTATTCTTTTGGATGTGATTTCGACTCCTGTTCACAGCAGGAGTGTAATAATAGCAATCGCCTTACCACAGGAGAGACAACCAAAGTTGTATTATGATGTACCACACCAATGTAATAGATGAAGCTTTTACCTGCTGGAATCGTGGGTGGCCCAAGGGAACTGGGATTCTACATTTCATTTAGTTTAGCTTTGAGATGCAGCGCGAAAATTGAACTAGGGGCCATGGTCTCAGAATTAAAGGATGTACCTTTATGCCCCTGTCCCACTTAGGAAACCGGAATGGAAATCTCTGGAGACTTTGCGCCCCACCCAAGGTTTCCGTGTGGTTCCTGGAGGTTCTCGGAGGTTTTTGTCAGTCTCCCTAATGGTCGAAAGTGGTTTCCGTTTTAAAAATCGGTAATTTTTTAGTCGAAGCCGGTTGCGATGCTAGTTGAAGGTGGTTGCCAGAGGACAAAAACCTCCGGGAACCGCACGGAAACCTTGGGTGGGCTGCAAAGTCTCCAGATGTTTCCTAAGTGGGACAGGGGCATTAGGGAAGGAGATGAGGAGGAATATCTTTAGTCGGAGGGTGGTGAATCTGTGGACATCTTTGGCACAGAAGGCTCTGTAGGCCAATTCAATGGGTATTTTGAAGGCAGAGATAGACAGATTCTTGATTAGTGCGGGTGTCAGAGGTTATGGGGAGAAGGCAGGGGGTGGGAGATTGCAACCTTCACGTGGTCCACCCTGTTTCGACGAATGCAATCAACCCGGCGTGCACAATCAAATAAGATCAGATAGAACTAAGTTGTCCTACAACTTTAGGCTGTGCACGCCATACGCAAGAAGAGGATGAAGGGAGAAGGCAGGAGAATGGGGTTAGGAGGGAGAGATAGATCAGCCATGATTGGATGGCGGAGCTGACTTGATGGGCCGAATGGCCTAACTCTGCTTCTATTTATTATGACCTTATGATACGTGTGACAGTAAATGAAACCAAACTTATCTCTGTTCATCAGTGCTCCCTGTTCATCTCGTTCTTCGCCACATCTCTCGTGGCTATCCTTCTCTTCCGACCGCTTCACAAAATTCGTCCAGCCATCACTTCATTGCAAGGGCACAATTCTATTTTGTTGGGAATAGGATTTAAATATCGCAGCTACCCCACACACCCCCTCTCTCATGTGTGACTAACCATCTTTTTAACGATTCCAATTTGTTTCACAGATTGAGCAAGGACAACTGCAACTAATGTTCTAAATCTCATTAGCAAAAAGATTGTGAGATTATTTAAATAAAAATGTAATAATCAAGAAACACATGAATTGGCTCACATACGCATTAGAATAAAAGGGACATCAGTATCTGCAGTGGGATAAACATTGCTTATCTTCCTTTTCACCTTCCAGGACAAATAAACGCTTTACATGATTCACAAAGATTAGTTAGAACTGACTTGGAGCGGCATGGTGGCGCAGCTGTAGAGTTATATTATAGAGGTGTATAAAATCACAAGAGAAATAGATCGGGTAGATGCACAGAGTCTCTTGCCCAGAGCCAATGAATCGAGGACCAGAGGACATAGGTTTAAGGTGAAGGGGCAAAGATTTAATAGGAATCTGAGGGGTGACTTTTTAAACCGGCGGTGGTGGGTGCATGGAACGAGCTGCCAAAGGAGGTGGTTGAGGCTGGGACTATCCCAACATTTAAGAAACTGTTAGACAGGTACATGGATGGGACAGGTTTGGAGGGAAATGGACCAAACGCAGGCAGGTAGGACTAGTGTAGCTGGGACATGTTGGCCGGTGTGGGCAAGTTGGACAGAACGGCTGTTTCCACACTGTATCACTCTATGAACCTATGACTCTGTGAGTTGCAGCCCCACAGCGCCAGAGACCTGGGTTCAACCATGACTACGGGTGCTGCCTGTACAGAGTTTGTACGTTCTCCCTGTGACCACGAGGGTTTTCTTGAAGATCTTCAGTTTACTCCCACACTCCAAAGACGTACAGGTTTGTAGGTTAATTGGCTTGGTGTAAGTACATGTACACGTTTCAATGCGATCCCCACTTATCCTTCTAAATTTCAGAGTATACAAGCCCAGCCGCTCCATTCTCTCAGCATATGACAGTCCCGCCATCCAGGGATTCAGTTGTCTGATAACAGCTGGGAAGAAACTGTGAGTTTTCACACTTCTATACCTTTTGCCCAATTTTACACGGAATCTTCTTACAAGCAAAGATAGACACAAAATGCTGGAGTAACTCAATGCCTGTGGGAATGAGAGTCTGCAGTGATATATAAGCCCTGATGCTTGCTGGAGCACCAGGTGCATTAGGTTAGAATGGGGGAGGGAATGAGACAGGACTAAGGTTAAGCATTGAGGAGGTTAAGCATTGAAGATGACACATTAGCGAAGAATCTGAATGCTAAGTGGGATGACGTTGGGAAACAGATTGGGATTAATCACCTACAGCAGGCGGCTCCCAGCTTGAGCCCAGGTTCCATCAGTTACACCAGCCACAATATACTGGCAGACAAGAAGGGATTGAGCAGGTTAACTCATGGAATGAGAAGGTTGTCCAATTTCAAAGGCACAGTGGCGCAGCAGTAGAGTTACTGCCTTATATCTCTTACAGCGCCGGAGACCCGGGTTCGATCCCGACTACGGGTGCTGTCTGTACGGAGTTTGTACGTTCTTCCTCTGACCTGCGTGGGATTCCTTTCCTGAGATCTTCGGTTTCCTCCCATGCTCCAAAGACGTAGAGGTTTGTAGGTAATTTGGTTTGGTGTAAGTGTGAATTGTCCCTAGTGTGTGTAGGAAAGTGTTACTGCTGCTGGGGTCGCTGGTCATCGAGGACGCAGTGGGCCAACGGGCCTGTTTCTGCACTGTATCACTAAACTAGACTGAACGAAAGAGATGAGATCTATAGTGGTAAGCATTGGAAGAATGAAGAGTGACAGTAATGATATACATAAGTATCATGAGATGGTCCATGTGTGGGAAGGAACTGCAGATGCTGGTTTACACCGAAGATGGACACAAAATGCTGGAGGAACTCAGCGGGTCAGGCAGCATCTCAGGAGAGATGGAATAGTCTGAAGACCCTTCTTCAGACTGATTGTGGGGAGGCAGGGTAACAGATGGACATTTTAATGTTGCTTGTGCTCAGATTGGGCAGAGATTCCATGAACGGACAAACACTTGTTGCCACTCACTGCATAGCACAATCCAAAGCAGTCTGAAGAAGGGTCCCGACCCGAATCGTCACCTATCCACGTTCCCCAGAGATGCTGCCTGTCCTGCTGAGTTACTCCAGCACTTTGTGCTTTTTTGAGGGGGTGAACTAGCACCTGCAGTTCCTTGTTTCTACCTGGGGAAGACAATGTTTGAGCGACAGGCGGGCAGGGATGGTGGAGATGTTTGCTCACTGCTGGAGAAGGGGTAGAAGTGGAAGAATGGATATAGATTCGCCCAAAAATCAACGCATAAATTCAGGCCACAGGAATGGCTCGAGTCTGCTCTAGATGTTATTCAGCAGGTCAGGCAGCATCTCTGGTGAAAAAGGACGGGTGACGTTTTGGGTCGGGATTCTTCTTCTATTCTGAAGACAGGTCCCAACACAAAATGTCATCTATCCTGAACTACTATCTGCCTCATTGCAGATCCTTGGACTAGCTTTGATCAAACTCTATTGGCTTTATCCTCCCAGCTGTTATCAGGCAACTGAACCATCCTACCACAACCAGAGAGCGGTCCTGAACTCCATTCTGCCTCATCAGGGACCATCAAACATTACTGGCTTTACCTTGCACTAAATGTTCTTCATGTTATTCCCTTATCGTGTATCTGTACACTGTGAATGGCTCGATTGTAATCATGTATTGTCTTTCCGCTGACTGGTTAGCGCGCAACAAAAGCTCTTCACTGTACCTCGGTACACGTGACAATAAACTAAACTGAACTCAACTGAAACTCAAACTATCACACACTAGGGACAATGTACAATTTCACCAAAGCCAAACTTGCACGTCTTTGGATGCAAGCCATGTTCTCCAGAGATGCTGCCTGACCCGCTGAGTTACTCCAGCACTTTGTGTCTATCTTTGGTATAAACCAGCATCTGCAGTTCTTTGTTTCTACATTGCGTCTTCCTGAGGTTGGGTAATAATGCACGAGGCAACAAGAGGAATCCTGAATGGTGGAAATAACGTTGAATTGGGTGGAAATAAAAATTACAATTAATTTCCTGGAGAAGAGTCTCGACCCGAAACGTCACCTATTTCCTTCGCTCCATTGATGCTGCCTCACCTGCTGAGTTTCTCCAGTATTTTTATCCACCATTAATTTCCTGGAGTCATAGAGTCACACAGCGTGGAAACAGGCCCTTCAGCCCATTTTGCCCACACCAGCTAATATGTCCCATATACATCGTCCCAACTTGACCATGCTTGGCCCATATTCATCCAAACCTATCCAATCCACCTACCTGTCCAAATGTCTCTTAAACGTTATGATAGTACTTGCCTCAACTACCTCCTCTGGCAGTTTGTTCCATACGCTCACCACCCTCTGTATAAAAAGGTAACCCCTCAGGTACCTATTAAATCCCTCTATCTTTAAATACCCCTCATCTTAAACCTATGTCCTCTGGTTCCGAATGAATCATAGAATCAAACTGTACTGAACAGGTCCCATCAATATATCAGTGTCCATCAAGCACCATGTATTTTAACCCCATTTCTCATGACTTGGTCTGTAACTTTCCATGCCTTGCCAGTACAAGTGCTAGTGTAGATATGTATTGGAAGGAACTGCAGATGCTGGTTTTCACCAAAGATAGACACAAAATGCTGGTGTAACTCAGCGGGACAGGCTGAGAAGGAATGGGTGATGTTTCGGGTCGAGACCCTTCTTCAGACTGAGAATTGGGGAAGACGGAGACACAGAGATATGGAAGGGTCAGGTGTGAAAACGACAGATCAAAGGGGATGAAGGTCAAGGAAAATGTGGAATGGAGCATTGCTCGCTGAGGGGAAGGTGACAAGGGGGCGCATCGAAGATAGACAAGAAATGCTGGAGTAACTCAGCGGGTCAGGCAGCGTCTCTGGGGAGAAGGAATGGGTGACATCTAGATACCTCATAAACGTGAGACCCTCTATCTGCCAGTGCCACAGACAGCATGTTGAAAAGCTCTGGAGGAGACTAGATTATGCAGAGCCATAAATGTTAATCCAGTATATGTTTCTCTCTTTAGGTTATACACCATAGTTGGCCCTGTCCTCATTATTATGCAGGCTTGCTGCCAATATATCTTGGCTCATTGTCGACCAACAACAAAGTGAGCCTGACTCTCGATGATGCAAGACTTCACATTGCACCTTATTCTTTTCCCCACTCTGCTATTTAGCGTTGGTCGTTATATTCATTGTTGCTTCTTTCATTACTGTAGGTGTACTGTTTACTCTGTAACCCCCTGAAAACAAGGAGTTTCATTGCACCCTGGTTCAATCATTCAATCCACAAACACTTTATTCTCACTTATACTTAGGTGCAGTGAAATTATTTGCTTATGGGCCTGTCCCACTTACGCAACTTTTTCGGCGACTGCCGGCACCCGTCGTAGTCGCAGCGGGTCTCTGAAAATGTTCAACATGTTGAAAACCCAGCGGCGACCAGAACAAGGTACGACTCTTTGGGCGTCTTCTCACGACCATACGGGCTTCATTCCCCCATGTCGCCTGTACGGTCGTGAATCGTCTCCTCACTCGCCCAAAGAGTCGTAGCGTCTTTCTGGTCGCCGCTGGATTTTCAACACGTTGAAAATTTTCGGCGACCTGCAACGGGTGCCGGCAGTCGCCGAAAAAGTTGCGTAAGTGGGACAGGCCCATTATGTGTACAACACGCAAAGTGTACATAGAGTTGCCACCTTTTTGCCGCAGACAAAGGTTCAAGGAGATGCAGATGCTGGTTTACACCAAAGATAGGCATAAAAAGCTGGAGTAGGCTGGGACTCTATTACTTGGAGCGCAGGAGTATGAGGGGGGATCTTATAGAGGTGTAAAAAATCATGAGAGGAATAGATCGGGTGGACCCACAGAATCTCTTGCCCAGAGGAATCGAGGACCAGAGGACATAGGTTCAAAGTGAAGGGGAAAAGATTTAATAGGAATCTGAGGGGTAACCTTTTCCACACAAAGTGTGGTGGGTGTAAGGAACAAGCTGTCAAAGGTGGTTGTTGAGTCTGGGACTATCCCAACGTTTAAGAAGCAGTTTGACAGGTACATGGATAGGACAAGTTTGGAGGGATATGGGCCAAAAGTGGGCAGGTGGGACAAGTGTAGCTGGGACATGTTGGCCGGTGTGGGCAAGTTGGGTCGAAGGGCCTGTTTCCACGCTGTATCACTCTGTGTCTCTAGGACTCTATAACGTCAGGAAGGAAGGAAGAGGTGACGTTTCTGGTCGACATCCTTCTTCAGAAGCAAATACCTGCTTTGGAACCAAATCTGCTAAAAAACACAGGAGACCACTTGGTCCTGAAAGTTAAGTTTGGTTTATTGTCACATGAACTGAGGTACAGTGAAAAGCTTTTATTAATGCTAGTACTTTGAAGTGAAGAATTATTCTCAATTTACTGTGTTTTCTTCATAACCTTGAAAAATTCTTTATTTTAAAATATGTATTTTCTTCCATTTTTAAAGTTATCATTGAATCCGAAATCCGTCAGCCAGTGAATTCCAGATCATAATAACTGACTGATTTCCCCATTTTAGTATTTTCAGTTGTCATTATTGAGCTGATTGGTTTTATAACAAACCTAGCCAGCAAGAACCATAGATATAACGTCTTAGGAAGGATTACCAGGAGATGATCACAACTATATATATGGTCTGTGATTTTACACAATTTTAAGTGACGAAGGTCTTAGGCAGTTGTAACATGATTTCCCGTTCTGTTCAGAAGCCGTACTATATGCAGACAGGCCCTTCGGCCCAACAACAGTGCACCAATACTACACCAATACCATTTTGTTCTCACCAAATTCCCATCTCTGGTCAATGGCAAGAACCATAACAACATGGGTGGCAGTGGTAGAACCATAACAACATTGCTGCCTTACGTCATCTGAGACCCAGGTTCGATCCTGACCACGGGTGCTGTCTGCACGGAGTTTGTACGTTCGCCTCGTAAGTTACATTCATATTGCTACAAATATGATATTTGGATTATATTAAAACAAGACAATGCAGTTTTATTAACCATGAGAGAGAGAGAGGCTATGGCAAAAATATCGTGAAACAATTTCAGGTTTATATTTGCACAATTCAGTGTGCACACACATTTGTACCAGCATAACAAATTGCACAATACAAGTTCTGGGCACACAAACAACTAACAATTAGAGGGAGCATTACCTACGTGGGTTTTCCCCGGGTGCTCCGGTTTCCTCCCACACTCCAAGTCCCGGCAACATCCTCGTAAATCTTCTCTGTGTTTTTTTTTCATTTTAAAAATGAATTATTATTTTTTTAAACTTTTTTCTAACATGAATTTAGTTTTATGGGCTGCGTTGACTTTGAGCTTTCCATGTACCAGGAGAAGCAGGGACAGACTACTTTACAGTATAGGACTGAGCTTGTGGTGCCTGATGGAATGACCTTAAAGCAGATAATTACGAGAAACTAAACTTCACCTTCCAGATAAAAGAGCCTCTGGTGAGTAAGCGAGCGCAGATAATGATGGCAAAGATGTGGATGTCGTTTGCAATTGTCAGCGGCATCCCGCTCAGCTGGATTTGGAATTACTTGGTGTGTCTATTGCTGTAGCGTGGGCGTTAAAAACATCCACTGACTTGGCCTCCACAGCCCTCTGTGACAATGAGTTCCACAGATTCAACACCCTTTGACTAAAGAAGCTTTCCTCACCTCCTTTCTAAAAGAACATCCTTTAATTCTGAGGCTGTGCCCTCTGGTCCTAGACTCTCCCACCAGTGGAAACATCCTCTCCACATCCATTCTATCCAGGCCTTTCATTATTCTGTAAGTTTCAATGAGGTTCCCCCTCAACCTTCTGAACTCCAGCGAGTACAGGCCCAGAGCTGTCAAACGCTCATCATATGCTAACCCACTCATTCCTGGGATCATTCATGTAAAACTCCCCTGGACCCTCTCCAGAGCCAGTGCATCCTTCCTCAGATATGGGGCCCAAACACTGTGGAGTTTAGAAGGATGAGAGGAGATCTTATTGAAACATATTATTAAGGGTTTGGACATGCTAGAGGCAGGAAACATGTTCCTGATGTTGGGGGAATCCAGAACTAGGGGTCACAGTTTAAGAATAAGGGGTAAGACATTCAGAACGGAGATGAGGAAACACTTTTTCACACAGAGGGTTGTGAGTCTGTGGAATTCTCTGCCTCAGTTCTCTGGCTACTTTCAGGAGAGAGCTAGATAGGGCATTTAAAGATAGCGGAGTCAGGGGATATGGGGAGAAGGCAGGAACGGGGTACTGATTGGGGATGATCAGCCATGATCACATTGAATGGCGGTGCTGGCTCGAAGGGCCGAATGGCCTACTCCTGCACCTGTTGCCTATTGTCTATTGTCCAATTTGCTCACAGTACTCCAAATACGGTCTGACCAGCGCCTTATAGAGCCTCAGTGTGTTAACCCACATCTGCAGTTCTTTGTTTCAGCCCACAGTCTTATCTCATTACTGTATGTATATTAGCAAACGTTTTAAGAAACCCTGCTGATGTGTTTATTAACCTAGTTAAACCTGAAGGCTTTCAGAGCAAGAATCGTTATCGTGAATTATCAGCTTGTACGCTCAAAAAATATTAGCACAATCAAGCCAGAGTTAGCCAAGTAAGCACTTCTGTTTGGATTGGATTAAGTAACGGTGGGTCATGTCATTATTTTATAATTGTTCGAGGTTTAATTTAATTCACTTTGAACAAGTCCCACCAACAAAACTGGCCTGTTTGAACTCACCATCGCTCACACATCCACTATTATCTGCTCATCTATAAACTGCATTTAGGTCTTTGCGGCACCTGACCTTTCTGTACATCTCATGTCTTCCTCTCTCAACGAACTCAAGCTCATTCTTGAGTTCAATTCTTGAGTCTGAAGAAGAGTTTCGGCCCGAAAAACGTTGCCCATTTCCTTCGCTCCATAGATGCTGCCTCACCCGCTGAGTTTCTCCAGCATTTTTGTCTACCCTCATTCTTAACACTTCAGCTCTGTCCTAACCTGCAACAAGTCACACTTACTTCTGTAGGAAGGAACTGCAGATGCTGGCTTACACTGAAGATAGACACAAAGTGCTGGAGTAACTCAGCAGGACAGGCAGCTTCCCTGGAGAGAAGGAATGGGTGACGTTTCAGGTTGAGACCCTTCTTCAGACTAGAGTCAGGGGCGAGGGCAATGAGAGATATAGATGATGATGTAGAGAGATAAAGAACAATGAATGAAAGATGCGCAAAAAAGTAACGATGATAAAGGAAACAGGCCATTGTTAGAGACATAGAAACAGGGAAAATAGGTGCAGGAGTAGGCCATTCGGCCCTTCAAGCCAGCACCGCCATTCAATATGATCATAGCTGTTCATCCAAAATCAGTACCCCATTCCTGCTTTCTCCCCATATCCCTTGATTCCATTAGCCCGAGTAGCTAAATCTAAGTCTCTATCGAAAACATCCAGTGAATTGGCCTCCACTGCCTTCTGTGGCAGAGAGTTCCACAGATTCACAACTCTCTGGGTGAAAATGTTTTTCCTCATTTCAGTCCTAAATGGCCGACCCCTTATTCTTCAACTGTGACCCCAGCTCTTTGTTGGGTGAGAACGAAAAGCTGGTGCGACTTGGGTTGGGTGAGAGACGGAGAGAGAGGGAATGCCAGGGGTCCACTTTCCAATAAGGCCGACTGTGTCTGTTGCCATGGTGTTTACTGCCTTCGTAAATGTGATGGCAGTGGGCTAGGCAAGCTCCGGAATAAAATATCCATTTGAACAGAGTAATTGGTAGCCAGTGGCATCCTCTTCCCAGTCTCATCAGGCAAGGGACATCAAGCTTGAGATCAGCAGGAGAGCTCGTTGGGTTTTACCGAGTCTCATGAGCATTAAGCCCCAGATAGAACATTAGGTGCAAATCGGGATTTACCACGGACATCTCTTTAAATCGACAATTCCCCGCAGCCTTCAGGGAAATGCAGCAACATTTCTAGACCCCATCCTGTGATAAAAGACAACTCGGATTTACTATTCCTGGGTAATTCTACCAACGAGCAGCTCAAATCCATGCTCATTCTCATCTGAGTGGGTCGCAAGAAACGAGTTAAAAGTGTATTTTTGCAGTTCTGACCTGTTTACAGCAGCAGAATATTGAAATTCAGCCGCATTTTCTCATTATTATTCAGCCAGAGGAGGAAGTAATCATTGAGATTTGATTTAATTTAATTTATTGGTAGCTGGTTTGTTGTGGTACAAATTTATTTTTGCATCTTATTCCCACTGAGCACCAGTATATTAAATTACGTCTTCATAAGTTCCAGGAGCAGTTTTAGGCCATTCGGCCCATCACGTCTACTCCGCCATTCAATCGTGGCTGATCTAACTCTCCCTCTCTACCCCATTCTCCTGCCTTCTCCCCATAACTACTGATACCCACACTAATCAAGAATCTGTCAATCTCCACCTTAAAAAATATCCATTGACTTGGCCTCCACAGCCGTCTGTGGCAATGAGTTCCACAGATTCACCACCCTCTGACTAACAACATTTCTGCTCATCTCTTTTCTAACTGTACGTCCTCTGGGCACGCTAGATGCATCTAGCCTGGCCTCTGGTCCTAAACCCTCCCACTTGTGGAAACATCCTCTCCACAACCAGGCCTTTCGTTCTTTGGTAAGTTTCAATGAGGTCTCCCTTCATCCTTCGAAACTCCAGCGAGTACAGGCCCAGTGCCGTCAAACGCACATCATATGTTAACGTACTCATTACTGGGATCATTCTTGTAAACCTCCTCTGGACTCTCTCCAGAACCAGCACATCCTTCCTCAGATATGGGGCCCAAAATTGCGCACAATACTCCAAATGTGGCCTGACTAGCGCCTTATAGAGCCTGAGCATTACATCCCTGACGTAGAATCTGCAACACCAAATATATAATTGATGTCACCAGGCGGAGATTCAGCACCACGAGAGAGAGATGCAGCGTTTATAAACATAGAAACATAGAAAATAGGTGCAGGAGTAGGCCTTTTGGCCCTTTGGGCTAGCATCACCAATCAATATGATCAGGGCTGATCATCCAAAATCAGTTCCCCGTTCCTGCTTTCTCCCCATATCCCTTGATTCCGTTAGCCCCAAGAGCTAAATCTAACCCTCTCCTGAAAACATCCAGTGAATTGGCCTCCACTGCCTTCTGTGGCAGAGAATTCCACAGATTCACGACTCTCTGGGTGAAAAAGTTCTTCCTCATCTCAGTCCTAAATGGCCTACCTCTTATTCTTAAACTGTGACCCCTGGTTCTGGACTCCCCCAACATGGGGAACATTTTTCCTGCATCTAGCCTGTCCATTTTCAAGACGAGATCAAATGCCACAAGAGGCAGATCAAGAAACTGAGGCGTAACGATGACTTGGGCGACCAGTGTTGTGTGGGTTCGGAATCTCAAACATGGTAAAGCCCTGTCTGTAAAAATGTCTGAATGTATCGTGCGGATATCAATACAGATGCTTTGAAACCAAATTATTTTTAAAAATTGTAAGATATCAAAAGAATAGAGGCTTCATGGTGGTTCAGCGGCAGAGATGTTGCCCGACATTGCAAAGTAACGTTATTTTCACTTGTAGTAAATTTGAAGCCAGTAAACTGCAGGAAGATAAGTGTGCTCATAAAGGCCACACAAAGAGCAAAGACATAATGTTAATTTATTTCATGTTAGTAATAACTCTGCCCAGTGTATCATATTCAGTAAAGCTGGACCCACAGGGTCAGCACGGTGGCGCAGCGGGAGAGCTGCTGCCTCACAGAGTCCCTGGTTCGATCCCAACTTAAGGGTGCTGTCTGTACAGAGTTTGTACGTGACCTGCGGTGAGTTTTCTTCAAGAACTTTGGTTTCCTCAACCCCACACTCCAAAGGCGTACAGGTTTGTAGGTTAATTGGCTTAGTTACTAGTGTAGAATTCTCCCTAGTGTGTGTAGGAGAGTGTAAATGTGCGTGGATTGCTGGTCGGCACGGACTCGGTGGGCCGAAGGGCCTGTTTTGCGCTGTATCTCTAAACTAACCTCAACTAAAGACAGGAACACAACTCAGCAGCAAAGTCTCTGAACATTGAACAATCTTGCTTGAAGCCATTATTTGCAAAACGCACAAAAAAGTACGTCTGGAAATCAAAGTTGAAATTCAAATGGTGGAAGTGCAGCTCGGTTGAGGGATGGTGTTAAGTAAATACATTAATTTTGAATCTTGTGCTCCCTGCACCGTGCCTTTGCTATCTTGCTCCAAGTGAATTTATTTTTTATCATTCAATCTCCTCCGTGAAAACAATTTTGAAATTGGCTTCATTCCACTCACTAAACTGCAGAGACTAACTGCTCTCGGGCAAGCAGCTCTTGCACATTGCTTAATGATGAACCCCTGCTGGTTGCTGCAGACTGGGGCGTGGTTATACCTTCCTTAAAGGAGCATGTCATCAAATGCACGGCAGCCAAATGTAGTTCCAGTTTAGAGATACAGGTACAGCTGTTTGGCCACTTGTCTCCGCCCAGCTCGGCCTGTGGACTTCCGGAGCCGCCGTCTCAGGTAAGAAGAGGCTGATTTGGGAATTCCAAGCCGCTGAGTGTGTTCTTACGTTCTGACGTCGGAGTTCCGATCATCTCGGCGAGAGGGCCTGCACATTGGGACCCTCGTAGCGGCAACTGCGGAGGGTTCAAAGGCCCCGACCACGGGTGAACAAAGAGAAGATGACTGAGCTCTATTGCCTTCCCTCACACTGGGAGACGTTGATTCCACTGTGGGGGATGTTCATGTTAAACTCTGTATTATGTGTGTATTATCTTCTTTTTATTTGTATGGCCGTGTGGTAACTCAAATCCCACTCTACCAATTGGTGCATGTGACGATAAATGCAACTTGAACTTGAACTATTATCAGGCTATTGAATGTTCCTCTCATACACTACGGTGTAATCCCAATCTTTCAATCAACCTCGTTGTAGATTGGGACATTTTCATTAGTTCTGGGAGCAGAATTAGGCCATTCGGCCCATCAAGTCTACTCCGCCATTCAATCGTGGCTGATCTGTCTCTCCCGCTCAACCCCATTCTCCTGCCTTCTTCCCATAACCCGTACTAGTGTGTGTAGGGTAGTGTTAAACTGTGGGGATCGATGGTCGTCACAGGCCCGGTGGGCTGAAGGGCCTGTGGCCATGCTGTATCTTTAAACTGAACCAAAACTAAACCAGAAAAACAAACTAATGTTGCAGGAAATGGTACTGAAGCAATTTTAACACAATAACACTCTGTTGACATTATTGTCAGTAGAATTACTTCAAAAAAATCACATCATGAACTCCTCTAGGCATGAGTAGTATTACCGCTAGTCATTAACTCACAGTGGAAGAAGGAAGACTGTGGTCTCAACGTGTGATTTACTGATTTATTTGTTTCATGCATGAATATACTCAAATGGTCTTCAGTAATGAGAATATGAATTCAGATGCTCCTATTGATAAACTAGGATCTGCTCACGGATATGTGCCTTATATTGGCAGTGTTTGTCTTCTGTTTTTAACTATCAAATTTAACGCACTGAATTGTGGACGCAGCCCAGACCGTCACACAAACCAACCTCCCTTCCATTGGCTCCATCTACACCTCACGCTGCCTCGGCAAGGCCAGCAGCATCATCAAGGACCAGTCGCACCCTGGCCACTCCCTCTTCTCCCCTCTCCCATCGGGCAAACGGTACAGAAGTGTGAAAACGCACACCTCCAGATTCAGGGACAGTTTCTTCCCAGCTGTTATCAGGCAACTGAACCATCCTACCACAACCAGACAGCAGTGCTGAACTATTAACCGCAGTGGTGACTCTCAGAGTATCTTTGATCAGACTTTGCTGGCTTTACCTTGCACTAAACGCTATTACTTTATCATGTATCTGTTCACTGTGAATGGCTCGATTGTAATCATGTATTGTCTTTCCACTGACTGGTTAGCACGCAACAAAAGCTTTTCCCTGTACCTCGGTACACGTGACAATAAACAAAACTGAACTGAACCTGAAGCAGCATCACCACCAGTCATTAGCTCACAATGGAAGGAAAACTGTAATCTTAACGTGTGATTTACTGATTTATTTATCCCAAGCATTGATATTTCCCAAATGATCTTCAGTAATGAGAATATGAATCCGGTAGCTCCTATTTATAAACTAACAACTGCTTATCCAATATATGCCTTATCTTGACAGCGTTTGTGTCTGTTTTTAACTGTATCTAACGTTCAATATCAGTGAAATTGTTCTAATATAAGAACAAGAAATGAACATTCAGTACACTTTCTGGCACATTCAGAGCTTTAGGAACTGAGGTCTTTCAGCAAATTATGTTATTTTTAGGAAGATAGTCTAATTGTGCTTTGAATGATGCCAGTCAATTTAAAATACATCCATAAATAATTCAAGTTATTACACACCACCATATTAGAGGGGAAATTAGACAATGTAATGGTATTTCAGCATAAGCCTGGGAATTGTGAAGGGAGGGGAGGGGAGGGGGGATGTCAAATTTATTTGCAGTTTGGACCATGAATTTGCTTTAGTGTTTTAATCTTTTGTAGTTTCTAGTACTGGTGGGTTACATAGAAACAGGAATAGACTATAGAACGATAAGCACAGGTATACACTCCTGTATATCGGCGAGACCAAGCGCAGGCTCGGCGATCGTTTCGCTGAACACCTCCGCTCAGTCCGCCTTAACACGTTGATCTCCCAGTTGCTCAGCACTTTAACTCCCCCTCCCATTCCCAATCCGGACTTTCTGTCCTGGGCCTCCTCCATTGTCAGAGTGAGGCCCAGGGCGAATTGGAGGAACAGCATCTCATATTTCACGTGGGCAACTTACACCCCAGCGGTGTGAACATTGCCTTCAAATAGCCCTTGCTTTCCCTCTCTCTCCATCCCCTCCCCCTTCCCAGTTCTCCCACCATTCTTAAGGGCATGTCCCACGGTGGTTATTTCGGCAACTCGTGGTATCATTGACTGACGTATCAGGTCACCGAAAAATACGCAGCGTGATGACGTATAACGCGCTGAGTTTTTTTCAAGTGTCCCAACATTTTTTTTGTCGCCGCTGGATTTCTAAACGCTCAATATCTTTTGGCCACACTGATATGATGCCGGCAGTCGCCGAAAAAATCGCCAAGTGGGACAGGCCCTTAAATGTCTGCGGCTACATTCTATCTCTGTCCCGCCCACTCCCCTGACATCAGTCAGAAGAAGGGTCTCAACCCGAAACGTCGCCCATTCCTTCTCTCCAGAGAGGCTGCCTGTCCTCGTGAGATACTCCAGCTTTTTGTGTCTATCTTCAATTTAAACCAGCATCTGCAGTTCCTTCCTAAACGAAATGGGGTTGAGAGGAAGCGACAGATCAGCCGTGATTGAATGGGGGAGTAGAGGCGATGGGCCGAATGGCCTAATTCATCTCCTAGAACTTATGTCAAATGTGAGCTGTTCCAGGATACTTATTAAGTGTGAACACAGCTGGTTTGTTAAACATTGCACCCTGTGCATGCATTTTCGGAATGTCAGCTAATCTACTCGAGGAGCACGCATGTATTTCGTCTAATGAAATGTCCTCACAAAATTTTAGTCGGCAAAAATTGCCTGCAGTCAATGATATGAAGTAGGTTTGCAGTTTTGACCCTTTCATTCAATGGTTCCCATGGCAAAGTTGGTTATTAATATCTTGGAGGCTTACTGAAGCTAATTTTGTTCATTCAAGCATTCCCACACCTTCCAGTTGAATCTCACAGCCTTTGAAATAAATGTCAGTGAAACCTACTCAGGCATTGAGTCTGTAATTCTTCCCGATCCCAGTTTTAAATTTGAGGATTCTGAAGGCAATATTCATTTAGGGTGTAGGAAGGAACCGCAGATGCTGGAGTAACTCAGCGGGTCAGCAGCATCTCTAGAGAAAAGGAATGGGTGACGTTTCGGGTCGAGACCTTTTTCAGTTTATAGTTTGTAGATACAGTGCAGAAACAGGCCATCGGCCCACCGAGTCCGTGCCGACCAGCGATCCCCGTACACTAGCACTATCCTACAGACAGTAGGGACAACTTACAATTTTTCCCGAAGCCAATTAACCTACAATCCTGCACGTCTTTGGAGTGTGGGAGGAAACCGGAGCACCCGGAGAAAACCTACGCAGGTCATGGGGAGAACGAACAAACTCCGTACAGACAGCACCCGTAGTTGGGATCTAACCCGGGTCTCTGGCGCTGTGAGGCAGCAACTCTACCGCTGCACCACCGTGCCGACGTGTTCCTAAAATTTGACTAAGATTCAGAGTGTTTGCTGTCGAAAAAAAAAAATCACAAGTAGCCCTGGAATTTCTTCATGGTTTAAAAGTTCAACGTGATTGTTTGTCGGTTACCAAAGGCAATAAAAAGTTTACGGTGAGCTGATCCGGACGTGCTGATGTGCCTTGACGATTGTTTACATCTCAAGACCTTTCCTTTACTAGTTGGCAGCCGTGACCTTTATTCTTGCATTCCTCAATTCATTTGCGAGCACTGATAAATATTTCACCCCGTCTTCGGCGGCACGGTGGCACAGCGGTAGAGTTTTGTCTACGGGCGACTGCCGCAAAATTTTCAACTCGTTGAACATTTTTCGGCGACAGAGGCGACAATTTTGATGTCGCAGGTTGGCGTATGTTGTCGTAGGTGCTGTCGTAGGTTGTCGCTAGGTGTCGTCGGTGAATTCCATTAAACTAGTCCCTGGCAGTCGCCTGAAGAGTCCCGTAAGTGGGACAGGCCAATAACAGCGCCAGAGACCCTGGTTCCATCCTCACTACGGGTGCTGTCTGTAAGGAGTTTGCACGTTGTCCCCATGACCTGCGTGGGTTTTCTCCGGGTGCTCCGGTTTCCTCCCACACTCCAAAGACGTACAGGTTTGTAGGTTAATTGGCTTGATATAAATGTAAATTGTCCCTGGTGTGAGTGGGATAGGTGCAAGGATCGTTGGTCGGCATGGACTTAGTGGGCCGAAGGGCCTGTTTCCGTGCTGTATCTCTAAACTAAACTTATGAACGGAGATGTTTACCTTTGTGCTTAGCTGCAGAAAAAAGGTCAGATGTTATTAAACTTAATTTTACACACTGGGGATTAATTGTCATTACTGACGTAGGTCGATTGGAAAGTTCATTTTAAATGTAAAATGTTATATAAATAGTGGGAGATATTTGAGGAAATATAGTCTGCCTTCCCTCAGGAACTCCCTGGTTAACTCATCTTTTCCATCCCAAGCCACCCCCTCCCCAGGGACCTACCCCGGCAACCACAAGAGATGCAACACCTGTCCCTTTACTTCCCCCCTCGACTCTGTCCAGGGACCCCGACAGTCCTTCCAGATGAGGCAGAGGTTCACTTGCACCTCCTCCAACCTCATCTACTGTATCCGTTGTACAAGATGTGGACTCTTATACATCGGCGAGACCAGACGCAGACTGGGCGATCGTTTCGCTGAACACCTTCGCTCAGCCCGCCTGGACCAACCTGATCTCCCGGTTGCCAAACTCTTTAATTTTCCTGCCCATTCCACACTGACCTTTCTGTCCTGGGTCTCCTCCCTCCACTGTCAGAGTGAGGCCAAATGCAAATTGGAGGAACAGCACCTCATATTTCACTTGGGCAGATCACAACCCAGCGGTATGAATATTGATTTCTCTAACTTCAAGTAGCCCCTGCATCCCCTCTCTCTCCGTCCCCCCTCCACCCAAGTTGTTGCACCAGCTTCAAAGTCGCCTTGTTGAGCCTCATTGCCTGTAACTCGTTTCCACTTAACTCACAGCTAACAAGGGTCTGAAGAAGGACCTCGACCCGAAACGTCACCTATTCCTTCGCTCCTTAGATGCTGCCTCACCTGCTGAGTTCCTCCAGCATTTTCGTCTACCTTCGATATTTCCAGTATCTGCAGCTCTTTCTTAAACATCACAGCTAACAATGGCCTGTTTCCTTTAACATTGTTACTTTTTTGCAGATCTTGTCCCATATCGCACCATATCCGTCTATGTCTCTCTCGTTTCCCTCTCCCCTGACTCTCAGTCTGAAGAAGGGTCTCGACCCGAAATGTCACCTATTCCTTCACTCCAGAGATGCTGCCTGTCCCGCTGAGTTACTCCAGCATTTTGTGTCTATCTTTGGTTTAAACCAGCGTCTGCAGTTCCTTCCAGCACGTGATTCAAAAGTGGTTGTGTATTAATGTCTGAAAGATGCAGTCAATAGAATAGGTGATGATTGTTCTGCATGTACCCTATCAAGAAGCTGCTAAATTGAAATATTGCAACTAGTTTAGGAAATTCGCCTTACATGGATTATTTCTTCCTTCAAGGAACGTTGTTCGATTTGTTTCCAGAATGTGACATTTATCAGGCTTGAAATGCTCCATGTGTA